>CM060833.1:54967500-55147500 GCA_030762175.1 Metallyticus violacea | reverse complement strand
TGAGGTTTGTAGCATAACCTTTGTTAACTTATGTGGTTCCTTTTTATTATGTGTAACTAATACTTGATTCTAATTTGACAATGAATTTTATCTCCAGAATTCCCATAAAACCCTACACTTTGTTGCATTTCTTCATACTTTTAATACAAGGTTTAGAAACTCATTTTGTACTTTGTTCAGGCGGTTCAAATAGAGTACTGTTTTCCTAAATATAACCTATGTTGATACAAATATAAAGTAATTTTATTAGTATCTTGTCTATATATAATATAGATTATTCTTCTAAAGTTTTAAGAAAAGTGTTACTTTGCTGGAGACAGAAACTTCTAGATAGCAATTTCAAGGAAATCTCTAAATAACTCTAAATAACTAAAAAAAGGACTACTACTATATTTTATTGTAAGCGAAATGTGGTTTGTATTTCATTAATTTAACGTTTTCAGTCTTTTCAAAAAATTCAAATTTTAATAGTCCCATGAATGAAATATTTATTAAAATTTCATACATTACTATATTGTTAATACATTTAAATTAATTTTACAGCACCTGTTTGCTATTGCTTTTAAATAGGTTATTATTCAAAGAACATTCTAATTAGTGTCTCAAAACATATCAATTATTATCAACACTTTGAATATTTAATTTCTGAATTAAAACGGTGTTATTTTTAATCCACCATGCCTGAATATGAATTTATGCCTATATTTAAACTTTAGGGCAACAAGTTTATGAATCACATTATAATAAAGTTAAATTAAATTTTAAATATGCCATTTAAAACTGCTGTACCTTTGTGAAAGTTCCAAAAATTCAACAAACACTCTCTATGGAAGGAAAGTAAAGGAATTAACTGAAACGGCTTTAAACAAAGAACCACAAACATACAGGAAGCACTACCAATTTGTTCACTCGTAATTAGAAGATGGCTCGGGTCGTCATGCTTACTTTAACTATTGCGAGATGGAAAGTTGACAAAACTCATTAGTGGAAGAGCAGAGGCGGCTAGTGATCGATATATGCAAACCGTGTACAAGGTATACGTGAGTTGCTCGTGTTGTTGCGGTACCTGTAGTAACCCTCTTATCTTCGCAACTCAAGTTCTGCACACAGAAGTTTAAAAATATCACACTGTAGCGTAGTTTCCGTTAAAGTCTTGAAGGCAATCTCCAGTATGTGCAACAACACTTTGGCGTTATCTTCCCCACCATTTCCTATGCATAAATACTAGCGCACACTCAAATCTGAAATCTGAAGTTTAGCTATAACTAAACGATGGCAGTTTTCAATTTAATCCGTTGCGCATGTTAACACATTTGTTCTAGAGATGCAAGAAGACACTGGTGCAAAACTGTGGCTCATTGGAACGTCTGTACTTGTCGCATTATTTTAACATATCGAATAAACTACTCAATGAGCATTAAAATATTTCACTTGAAGTCATGATATTGTAAAGTAGAACATTTCAACACTTTTGTACAATGTTATTGAAAATTTTATCTGCTTTGCTCTTTATTCCTAAAAGTCTATGTTTGCTGAATAATCCGGTGACAAAAGAAGTTCCAGACTAACACAGAGCTACTGTCCGAAAAATGCTTTTATTGTAATCCGAAAGTTTTTGCCACATATGTCTATTAAGCAATTCAAAACTACTTTTTACTCGCAGAGTAGGGAAGATTGCAAGTAAGTGCACTTCTAAAGCTGTTAAAATCCTTAAAAAAAAGAATATATAATCCTATACCTGACTTCTAAATAAAGGAACTCTTTTACAGCAGCGGAAACTCTGATATACACATCATATGAAGAGTTGAGAGCTCCAAAAGTACCATATATAAGTATAACAAAGCTGTCCGGGATATTTCAATTACACTTTGTACGTTTAAAATCTTGTAATGTTTAAATATTTATTGTAGGTACACTGTTAGGTTAACAAATATAAAGTGAAGGAATAACAACATGTGTACAAAATATTATTTATACAAATACTCAAAATGTTTTGAAAATCTATGTGACCTCCAAAGGAAATCATTAAGGTAGCCCAGAATCACCATATAATTTTCTGAAATGGGAACTCCATAAGGCTTGGGTAAAATAATAGCAGATTTAATCAAAATTCAATAACTACTACTGAGAATTGTTACAGAAGCTTTGTTCATATGTTTTTCTTGACAACTGTTCTCTTTGTTTCACTGACTGTCTTTGCATATCTTTGTATTTTATCCACGTGAACCAACACTAAACTCAGCAGTTCAAAATCGCCAATAGCTAAAAGAAATTGTATTTCATATAAGCATAAAATCACAGGAGGTATTGAGCAAGTATTAATAGCTGTGTATAGATTGAATATTACTTTTGAGCTTATTCTGCAATGAAAATATTACGGAGATAACGAATGAAAAGAAACGTAAATAACGTCCATTTATTCTTTCCGTCCCTAAAACCTATGCAAAATGCTACTGATGAGGTATGAAAGTATTTTAGGATACAACTTTAAAAAATGTATGTCAGTTCAGAGATACCGTGGAAAAAGTAACACAAAAGAGCAATATAGCTAAATTAATAGTAGTGGCGATAGTAATGAACCATTATCATGGCAGATTTACAAGCATACAAAAGTAAGTATAACAGTCGCATGGGCCTTAGATGGCATATTTTCTTTTATAGATGTGCATACAAACTCCCACCAATATACTTACATTACACATTTTCTATATATAATTTCATATACATATATACAAATATGCTTAGTGTCTTTACCCCTGAGGTCTTTTCCCATTACTTTAACTCCTCCCCAACTCCCCTCTCTTCTCTATAACCATTAACCTTCCTCGTCGAGTCTTCACTAGAAATATTCCCCCTGTGTGTATGTGTGTATCTCATGCACCAACGCTTCCCGGCAGAAGTTCAACTTCTGTTGGAATTCAGAAATTGTGGTGGTAAATGTTCAGTACTTAAAAGCTCTGTTATCCAGAATTCTGCCAGAATATATACCCCCAGGTATCGCTTTTTCTTAAAAATAACTAGAGAAGCAAAAATGAAGAAAATAATGAAATAGTGACACAAAAAGTGTAATGTTTCAAACTGCGTGGATTTTTTTTCAAAGAAAAGCAATTGTGCCTATCTCTCATGATCTATCCGCTTGTCCAAAGCAATACAAATGAAGCACATTTACGAAAAGAGATGGAAAGTGAATGCCAGATTCCGGTGATTATGCATTAGCATTCCAAACTTAATTTACTTTCACCGGTTTTGGCTGTATAAGGCTGGACATTGTCTTGCTGCACTACTACACATCTACACAAGATGTTTAAAACCACTGACAAATAGAGAGGACATTAATTAGAACTTTCGTCAGGATCATTTGTTCTGCCAGTCAGAAGGTATAACTTAAAATATTAGATTATAAATGCTATAATTTGTACTTTCCTTGGTATGTTATTTACAGTTTATTTAAACGCATAATTTCTTTTTGCTCTTACAGTACAGATAACTTTTATCCATTAAGTAAAAACAACACAGTGCTTAATATATTATTATTATTATTATTATTATTATTATTATTATATGACATCCTCAAATTATAATATTGACGCATTATTTCTGTTTGCTCATTATCATGTTGACCAGCTCCACTAACCTTATTTCTGCGATTCATTGCATCCTCAATATTACATAAACGATTGGTGGTAAAGAAACTAAAAATCCGGATTCTATTATTTTTATGTCATTCAAACTATTGTTAAGTGTACGCTAAAAAGAAGAAATCCGGTTTAACATTTCTTCGCTTTTTTCTAGTGGCAGAAATGGAAATCTTTTTCAGAAAGAGAGGGAGAAAGGGACTGTAATAACTACCCATATTCATTTTCTATTTCAATTTTTATCAGAGTTCTCTTTTAATAACGTGATTAAAGCCTCACATGTTGGGAATGAAAAAAAATACGTTCATTAGCTGCCTATTTACTTTTTGTTTAGTTTTCAGCAGTTTATTATTAGGGAGTAATTTGACATTGATATGCATGTTCCTAAAATATTACCCCATGAGAGAACTGATGTTGGTTGCAAATAATTGAAGGTAAAATAATGATACAGAGTTCATTCACAAGCTAACGATCTTCAGGCCAGAAACAGCGCTGATAGTGCTCTGCGGTGAACTAATTAAAGACATTATTATAAAAGCAAATCTCGTTATTTTTTTTTTTTTTTTTTTTTACGAAAACTAATTAAGAACGCCATCATGTGCTGACGCACTTTTGCTAATATTGGAAATGTCTGCAGACTCCATATCAGGTGAGAATTGATTTGGGTTGATTGGATTGAACTTTTAGTGCCGGAGAAAGATATTGTGGAATTTGATCCCTGTCCTTAGTGGTGGCACTTCCAAGAGGAAGGGAGGAGGTGAGTCAGAAACCGGGTGATCACGATACAGATGTAGTGAGGCGCGGATGCAGACATTGCTCCCTCCAAGGCTATCGAGCCCCTCGGAAGGACCGCTTCCATACCAGACGTCGCGCCAAGGCGGAAAACTTTTCAATACGCAAGCCACTGTCACGCCGCTCCAGCCTACCTCACCTAAACTCTTTTTACACTGTAGCAGAACCAAAGGAATGAAACGAGAGAGCGAAAGGTATTGAAAAGGAAAACATTCATCCCTGCATTCGCCAAAGCGACCAGAGGCGATAATTAAAAAAAAAAAAAAGGATTAGTCAATGCCACAAGGTATGTTGTTAAGCCTGTGTAATATATATGCTAGATGTTCTCAGCATCAGAGAACAGTAGAGTCCTATTTTTCTCCCTATTGTAGATTTGTAAATATCTGAAACTAAAACAAATGAAAATGTATATGATTATCAGAGATCTTTACAAGTAGAAATAGCAGTAGTAATAGTGGACTATTCTTGTAGTAGTTTTAAAGTGCACATATGTCGCATGGGTCTTACGCCAGTACATGCTAATACCGTACTTGTAACAATCAAAATATACATACCTACTGACCTACATGCATATGTAAACACATCGATACACTTTGATCACATGTGTTCTATGAGCAATTTTATAAACACATATGCAAACATGAACAGAACCCTTACCCCTGAACTCCCCCTCCATTTATTCATTCCCATCTCCCCAACTCCCCTCTCTTCTCTATAGCCATTAATCTTATTTGTCGGGTCTTCGCTGGAAATATTCCCGAGTTGTGTGTGCATCTCTCATGCAGCAACATTCCCCGGCAGATGTTCAAACTTCTGTTGGAAATCATAACTTGTGGTGATAAATGCTCATTTCTTAAAGTTTCTGTTTACCCGCATTATGCCAGAATTTACAGGAATCGACTTCTCCGCACAGTGGGCAAATTCTTTCCCCTAGAGCATTAATTGCTCTAGCCCCTAATTGAACCATGCGAGACAACTTCTTTCTTCTCACCCTTGGCATCTAGATAATCCTCCCTCCTCCATACCTGTTCTATTTGAACCTGCAGATCATACACAATAAGATACAGTTCTGTGTAAAATACGATGGCGATGACGTTTCAAAAAGTGTAATAACACGAAAAGGAGTGAATCAAGGCTTTACCCTAAGTACAAATGAGACTGTTATTCAGAGACAGGGAAATTGGTGAACTACCTTAAAGGGTATTAGCACTTAAGGAACTATTATTTATCCTAATGTCAATAAGCCTTCGAAGATCAAGCCAGAAAATTGCAAGAAAGCTGCCAGATGTTGGAAATTTCCAAAATGATAGTACAATATAGTTTCAATACATATGTTGCAAACATTGTTGTGTCAGCTAACAGCTGTTAATATATGTTGCAATTTCCTGTTAATTTATTAATTTAACGAATTTATTCTATTGCATTAATATATATAAAAATTTTACTTGTATTATAAAGTACAAATAAGCCCATTTAATATGTTATGAAATTATTGATTCTTTATTTTTTGTTTTTAATTTGAATATTATAATTTACATGGACCAGTCTTATTTTCTACTGAAAAATCACACTTTTTGATAAAGGTGGTTTTTATAATAATTTCTTCATTTACATTAGCTAAATTATCATATTTCAATCTCTAGAGTAATGCTATCAACTCTAGGCATAGAGCTGCAACTAGGTTGAAAAATGAGTCATAGTAGATATATCGAGGGTGCTTAAAATGTATACATACTTTCACAGTAGATATCTATTTAATATATTTCAAAGTTGGACCGAAAAACAACAGTAATGTATAGTATGATGTTCTGTAAACAAATGTGATCCACATACATTATGATAGTGTTGCTAAGTGACAGGTAAATCAACAATGAACAAATAAAGCCAAGATTATCGTAAATCAACAATGAACAAATGGAGCCAAGATTATCGTATGGTATTCTTAAACAGATGTGACTCACATTACGTTATGCTGGCATTGCTACAACAAAATGGAGCCAAGATTATCGTTTTAATTGCGGAAAGCAATTTTCAAAACCGTGAATGTTGTTGAAGTTCAAAGGCAATGGAGACGTGTGTACAGAACGGAATCGCCAACGTGAGTAACAATTGCAAGCATTCGAGACAAATTTGAGAATCATGGTACCGTATGCGATGTTCACAAGGACAGATCTGGGAGACCTCGTACAGCAACAAGTCCCGCGTCCTCGGCTATGGTATTGGAACGTTTTGAGCACTCACCGTAGAAATCTTTAAAGCAATGTGCACGTGAGACTGGGATTAGCAGAACTAGCGTACGCCTAATTATTAAATAGCAAAGTTGAAATGTTTCATCCAAAGACTTTTGTATAAGTAACTGTAAAAGTCTAAGATGATTGTGCTCATCATTTTCTGTTTGGGTGAATTCAGTTTTGTTATTTATGATAACACAGTTTTTTCTTTACTTGAAGAGTGTATACATTTTTTGCCTCCCTCTGTATACAGATGAATTCAGTATACATATATATGGACATTTAAATGTTTTAAAGTAAGTATATGGACATTTAAAATCCTTTAAAGTAATCATAGCAATGACCTCTAATAAATACATTCCAAATATTTGTAACAAAGAGGAAAAGCTAAATTGACATGTCCCATGTTTTAGAGTACATACACTGTACGAGAACCTCATGGGATATAGATAAATGTTAATCTTAAACAAAATACTGTGTTAAGTAGAAGATTACTTCAACAATTACTGTTACTATGGTTATATTATCATTATCAGGGTACATATGGTGTACTATTACCTTTAAACCCTATTTAAAACCGAGCAGAGAGAACGACGTACTTTGCTCTCTAAATAATTTTTTATTTTCTGTCTGTACCGAGGGGGAATGCATTCACTACAATGACTGACATCCCACGTGCCCATTAGGGACACAAGACGTGACGATAGAGAAGCAGGGACATTAGCTTGTTTACATAAATCTCGTGGAAATGTGCCAGAGTGTTTCCCAAAACGCGATGCAGCCATCATTAGTTTGAGACTGTCTCATACCCCAATGAAAACAAAAGAAAATTACGTCGTTTGTTTCACTGTTTATAAACACATCAATCTTTTGCCGTCCTTTCAAACAAGATATCTGCTCGTTAATATAAGCAGCTGCATGCATTAAGAAAGGGAAACTATTTTTAGAGCATATAAAAAACGTGAATCATTATTGTTTTTCTCATCGACGTCAATTAATTAAACAAGTGTGTGGTATTTATTATAAACGCTATTTCTTAAAACAGAAAAAGATAAAATCTCTACATTTATGTCTTTAAATGACAAAATCATGCTGATTGGAAAAGTTTTCTTTGTTAAGGCTGTTTTTATAATTATAGTAAATACAAAATAGCTCTTAGGCATTTAGTTACAAAGTTGTTTCCGTAGTATAGCTTTAAAGTGTTCATTCTGTTTCTGCTCTAAAACAAATACAACTTCCTTATTATTTCACATTTTATCACCTCATTTCTGACATCCTTGCTAAATTAATATTACATTCATATCCTGGATAAGCTTACACTATTTTTTCACTGTGCACGACTTTGGAGGTTACTCCCTGCATGCCAAACCTTCAAAAATGCTAATTCCAGGCAAACTTTTTATCCAAATAATGTTTACTGTTTCGTAGTGTTGTAGAATCGAATTTGTAAGCATACTAAACATCGACAGCTCGCGCAGCTTTGCAAGGTATAGCTTATTACCAGTCATTTACTAATTAGAATGCAACGGAATAGCATTTTATGTTTCAGCATCCCACAACATGGGTCCTGGTAGTCTAATGATTACCAACCGTATTTCAAGAAAGAAATTAAAGCCGTGGGGTCTCATGTCGTAAATTTACGGCAAGAAAAAGAACCTCAAGCCTGAAAGAAGAGGGCTCTGAGCAAAATTTATCAGCCATTTCACCAGACGAAATGATATATTGGGAAAGGACTTTTTAAAGAAGGAAACGTTCCAGGCCTAAGTTTAGGATACTTCCCCGGCATTTGCCATTTATGAGGACTGAGGAAAACCTGGAACCTCAGTCAAGGAGGACGGTTTTGGCGGAATTCGAACCCCAGATCTTCCGCTCACGAGTCCGCGCCTTAATGACCTCGGTCACCCATGGTCGTCCGCGCCCTAAATTGAATAGGATGCCAATGACTGAGATATTAAAGAGCGTCCATAAATAAATCAAATCAATAATATTCCACAACGCAATCGGAGTTTGTATACACTAGTGAAAAAATGGTTGATCTTCACTAGATCTGCTATAAAGCAGGCAATTTAGCTTATCACTCCAAGTGTTTCAATTGCATTGTAATGGGAAGTCCGTGGTATACTTTCTACTGTGAATCTGTATATGGGCAATGCTACATCGAAATAAAAACTATTTATTTATTATTGTTAAGTCCAAAATAAATCATACAAGTAATGTATGAGAGAACTTTGTGCTAAATTTCCAGAAGCACTAACTCTATCGGGAAATGTAATTTTCAGATTGGTGAAGAGGGTTCGAACACAAGGTAGGTTCACTGACAAGTCGGGACCACAAATTTGGATGTTAACTGAGATGTTTGATGAAATATGCTGTGCTGGGGAGCATCTTTAACACCATTAGTCCAGCAAATTGGTGTATCCGTAAGCAGTGCGTATAAATCTAATCAGTTGCAGTTGAAGGCAAGCACTTCCAGCATTTGGTATTCACTTACAAATAAAAGAGTAAATAAAAAACAATAAATTCTATGAGTTCCGGCCACATGACATGACCATTACGCAGTAATTTTCGATAGTAAAACCAATTTTCCATTGCATAGCGGAATATTTTTCTTTGCAGAACTAGCATTTATCTATTCGTATGATTCATACGACATCCCTCTAATAATATAGGTAAGTAATTTTATATTTAAATAATTTTACTTCATTAATTGGTTAAATAGTTTATTCTTAGAGGGAATTCTCTTTGTTCCGAAACGAACAGCGAATTTGCTGTATACGAAAATGCTGCTCAATACTTTTGTATGGTGATTATAAATTTATATATACATATATAAATTATTATACTTTAAACGGTTATTACCCCTAATTATTTTTCAAAACATTGTATATTTAATGACAAAATTTAACGGTATAGCTACAACAACGTTTAAAAGTAAAAAAACTATTTTATTTTGATAACATAACCTGCATGTGTAAAATCGTTATAAAGTTAGCACTGTTCATTATAAATATATGTAGATAAATACCTATGTATTTTCATTCAAAATAAAATATGAATAATTTCAAGTCATTTAAACATAGAGATTGAATTTTGTTTTATTTAACATTCATTTAGATAAGAATTCCGTATAAAAAACATTTAAACGGATTCTTTCGAATGTCAGTTTTGTACAAACAGCCAAGAAGATAACGTTATATTTGGTAAGACAAACAAAGCAATATTATAAATAAGAGAAATTAAATTCTAATGTGATTAAGCTATGACATAGTTTCTTAATTTGTGTAAATATAACTAATTATGTGTTTTATTTTAACAAATAGTATAGCAATCATTCATAAATCAAAAGGTATGTTTGGCCTGTGTTGCAACTGAGCTTAACGCATTAAAGGAAGGTAAGTCGTCTGTTATAATAACTGAACAGTGCATGTGAGTAGTCAGGATTTGATTGTTAATAAAGTTAATTTTAATGTAGTGAACTATATTAATGTCACCATAGAAAAGAGAAAAAATAAAGTCTAAACATTACTGTAGATAAGTTTAAAACATATAATAGGGCAGAAATTGGAAGAATACGGAAGCGAAACTGTTTTTATGTCAGGCATGCTCAGTGGCAAGCGAACACGACTTCGCTCATCACTTATGCAAGGTGAACGAACCTTCACGCAACCGGTTTCGTGGCGTGCGGTCAGCTGGCAAGGCGGCTGCTGCGGCAGTGTGCTACTTGCGCAAGATATCAACTCACACTGAAACCTCGCGCAGCGGAGGAGAAATATACTCCCCACCTCCGCCAACACAGAGCTGCCGACCGGTCCCGCGGTTGCGTCAAGCATTGCTCATCCTATAACAGGTACACTATTATTAATCAAAATGGTGTGAGTAGAAATGCTAGAGGTACTTGCTCATCAGCATGAACTGGCGACTGGTGTGAACTTAGTCCATTGTGACTTGCGTTCAAATGCAAACGCTGGCAAAACGAACTCTGTGTATTTTATTTATACCCATAAAAATGTAACTATGCAAAGTAAAAGCTTCAAATCCTATGCGTTATACAATTACGGCGGACCTTCCCACAACTTGATGATGGTAGTAGCTTGGACTGCTTGTACAAAGGACTTTCGCATCCGCACATAGGCACACAAGGCACGTTTAATGAAACAAACGGTTGGTTGGGTTTTATGTTGCGTGTAGAGCCTGTCACATATATAAACTTTTCTTTTCACTCTTCTTGTTGCATACTTCTTTGTAGGTATTGTCAGTCAGCATGAGTTAATTGGGGCTTTGTTGCTTACACTCAGAGGAGCTTCTTGGAAGAATATATAACTATTTTGTTTTGCACAAAGGTACAGAAGTGCCCCACGTATAAAACATTAAAAGATCAAATAAATATAGTTGAAATAACATGTACAGTACAAACAGAAAATAATCCTTGATTCTCCTGTTAGTAACTTTTCCAGCAGCATAACATTTTAATAATATATTTTGTTACTTTCTCTGAGAAACGCTTACCTTCAAAGTATTGTCATAAATTGCATAAGGAATGTTAACTGTTTGTCCCAGTAACAACACTCGCCATACTACTCTAAAATTATTCAACCATGCTAAGAAGGAAAGTACACAGTACTCTCGCTTAGGAATGTGATAAAACTTGACTAAAGAAATATTTAAAACCCAAGGAAAGTGTCACGTTTGGAACTTATGCATAGTAAATTGACTTCTTTGAAAATCTTCGACCTGCTGTCTGGAAGACTGACCATATTTATATTATATCCATATAAGAGTATGTTTATAATACTGTATTTCTTACTAATTCTCTTTCTAGATTTGAATTAATTATTTCATATAGATTTCAAATATGACACTTATTAAAAATATATTTTTTTAGATACAGACTTTTCAGCTTAAAATACGAATAAAATTAATTAATAGAAGTGGCAAAGTATGGCGGATGTTTAAATAAATAACTCTTTCAGTTTATGTCATAATATTTTGGTTTCGTAAGCAATATTGAAGACGTTAAAACAATCGAATGAGGGCGTTATTTAATTAAAGCTGATAGCATTTAATGCTCTCTTAGATTTCAATAGGTTGAAAGAAGAAAATGTAAGAAATATATCAAAAAAGTAGAAGAGGAAGAAAGAAGAAGCACATAAGTAAAAAGAGCCAAGGACAAATCCAAATCTATGATAAAGGTAGAGATAAAAATTGAAACTTAGAAAAAAACACGAAGGATAAAGAGAAGAAAAGGAAATTGATTGTCAATACACTATGGTCCAGTATTGCTGCTGCTTGAGACCGGCAGCAATCTCATTGATATCCAGGCCCTGTTACCTCGAATTCCGGTAGGGTGTAGCTCTGATACCGAGCCTTGCAGAAATTAAGATTGTAAATGGTAAAATGTATAACATTGTAAATTAATTGCTTTTAGAATTAAAGACGTTGTTTGAAATTTAATTTAAGTGAAAGTTAAATGTATTGCTATTGGGTACCTGTAGCAATCGTAAGTTTAACTGTGTCGTAGTTTCCTGTACCAGTTAGTTTTTTGAAGTTTTATTTTGTTTATTTCTAGTATTAGTAGTGTACTGTACACTATATTTATTGTATTAATAAATATAAAAGAGGAATAAAATTAAAATTAAAAAATGTATGAAGTTTTGTTACTTTCAAATCTTATTCACCAAATAATTAATTACTGAACGATAATCGATATTTTCCATTTTCCAGCCTCTGTACTGCAGCATTTAGCAAAACGCATCAATGTTCCTAGTCGAAAGGAATATCGTTTACAAGTGTCCTAGGAAAGGGGAAGAATTTTAATAGCACAAAATGCTTGTAAATGCCATTGCCACTATTATTTGCAGAATCTTCTTTCAAACTACTCTTGTACATTTTCCAAAACCTTTTAGTTAACACATAAAATTGATGAAAGCCTAAAGTAAATTGAATACTTGAGTAAATATTTACATTGCCACCCAGGAAGCTGAAATAAACATTTGTTACATGAATCATAACAATATATTATTACAGTATAAGTAATTTCAATATTGACATTCGTTAAGCACAATTTGTATACTTTATGATGAAGAGCTATGACCCTCAGCTCATACCTGGTGTTGTTTTAATATGAGCATTTGTATCTCAGGAGAAAACTTGTTGAAATCGTTTGGGTATGCCAAGTGATTTAAAAGGAACAATAGTGAAAAAGAGTATTCCAATGCACATCACCATCACTTTTCATTAGATAATGTCCTTAAATGGCAGAAGAAACAAAAGAAAAAAGAAGACTAATATTCGTAGAGAAGGCGCGGAGAAAGGCGATACTGGAAGTTAAAAGTTTTACGCCTTTTCTTTTACTGAGCTTTGTTGGAGTTTTGTTCTCCGCATCCTTGTTTCTCACAGAAGATAAATTGAGGTTGATATCTAAAGCACTTTGGCGGTCTCCCAGAAATACGACACGTTGCATCTTGACATTTTTCTTCCCACGTGTATGTATGTGGGAGGGATGGTTCACGTGCAGATTTCGCTGGATCCGTCTTTTCAGAAAGGTCATTATTGTAAGCAGCGGTGCAAAAGAAAAGTTTCCTCCTTTGAACACCATGACGGACAGACCTTCAAGTTATAGGAAAAAGACGTTTTACTGCCTCAAACAGCCGCATGCTAGAGATTCATCAAATGCCGGTAATGCAAAGCCTGCGGTTTCTGATATGGACCATGCCTCAAGCCGAGCACATAGATCAAACAACATTCTGGTGCATTATGCAGCAAATCGAAGACAAATCTCTGCATACGATCGGTGTTTACAAAGGTCAAGGGTTGCTTTGATGCGGGCTATTCGCATTCAGAGTGGCAAATGATTTAAGTGAAAGTTATACTGAAAATTTAAGTAGTTCACGTCTTGTATTAGTTTAAACTTTATTTCTAAATGCAGTGTAACAAATTTATAGTCGTAACGTGTGAACTTAAATCTCTGAGGCCGAGGTCGTTAAGGCAGGAACTCTGTAGTGGGGTTCGAATCCCACCAGAACCGCCCTCCTGGCCGAGATTTTTCCAGTTTTCCTCAGTTCTCATAAATGGCAAATGCCGAGGAGGTACCCTAAACTTGGGTCTGGAATATTTCCTTTCTTAAAAAAAAAAACTTTCCCAATATATCGTTTCATCTCGTGTATCATCAGTGAGTGTACACCGCCTGTGGTGTCTCAGTAGTACAAACAGCAGTTAAACGCCGTTAAAACATCTCGGGGAGGTGGACCTCATTTATAGAAACGTCTTTTTTAGCATTTTCCTTCTGATTAAAATGAAGGTGATGAGATTTCTCGGCAGTGTCGCTCAAAATACGCATTAAATAATACTTTAAAATGTAATTTCGACAAATAAATAATCATAAAATTCACATTTTTGTTACAATAATTCATAAAAATTGAGAAAAATAACGAGTTTTGATATTTACACCCACAGCAAAATATTATAAGAGTTCGTCACAGCGAGTTGGTTTATTTAAGGACGCTCTTTATATCTCAGGTCATCAGCGTCCCAATAATTCAGAGCTGAAATGGTCGGTAAATTTTGCTCAGAGATCTCTTCTTTCAGCCTTGAGATTCTTTTACATGCTGTAAATGTACGACACGGAACCTACGACTTTACTTTCTTTCGAAGGAAGCCATACTTACGATTTTTACCCCCGGAAAAATCCATCGATCCTGGCCGGTGTGGAACCCGCGATCTTAGGTTTAGAGGGCAAGTATGGTTACCACTACACCACCAGCACCGACTAGAGTTCGTCAGGAGGCTTTAAAAGGTAAGAGTAAATTGATCGCTTATAACAACAAACTTAAATTAAGAGCAATAATTTAGTCAAGCATACTAAAATATTTTATTCTAAGTCATTAATACCATGTTGAACAAAACCTGCTACCTACATCACTTATATATAAGGTCAAATAAATGCCAATAACCATTGAGGTGATTACTGCAAATAGTTTAGTTTAACAGAGCCGAATGCGTTGCTTCGTAAAATCACTGACGACGGCCCGAACTTTGCCGACAAGGGAACTGGCTGTTGCATCACGATAATACGCCTGGTCACAATTCCTTGTTCACCAGGAGCTTTTTTTTACGAAAAACAACATGACGGTTATCCCCCACCCACCGTACTCTCCTGATTTGGCACCCTGCGACTTCGTTCTATTCCCCAAACTGAAAATCAAGTTGAAAGGACGTCGGTTCGACACATTGAGAGAATTCAAGAAGAAACGCTGTCTGTACTAAACACTCTCAAAGAACATCACTTCCAAGATGTACTTGGAAAACGGCAGAATCGTTGGGTTCGGTGTATACGTGTGGAAGGAAACTACTTCGAGGGTGACGTCGGTCATTAGTCTCTAAATTTTTGAGCAGTTGGCAGCACCAGTCCCGAATATTCTGGATACCACCTCGTATATAATTAAATAGAACCTTGTAGTTCCACGCTGAAGCATAAAATTAATTTAATACTTATAAATATTAAAATGCCTCCGCGGTGTCTATTATAAATTCTGTTACAATTTCTGTTTATATATAATGATAGGTGGCTTAAACCCCAATATCGCAGCGGCAGTAGCATACAGCAAACCATCACCTTCTATACATACCATGCAACTTTGAAGCGAAACACTCAGTACATTTAAAAAGTATTGACTTGTTGCAATATCCATAATTAGTAATCATTAGTTTAGCTACACTAGATTTAAAAAATATTCTACTCGTCCATACTATACCAGGCATGAGCATCTAATGTTTACTTTATTATTATTATTATTATTATTATTATAATAATATTATATGAACTCAAAATCTCAACCATTAAAACAAAATAATGGCCTTTCAAGAAAATTACTCTCGTAGATACAAAATAGCTATAAATTACATAGTGCTCTACCAAGTATGATGCCAAAATATAATTATTTAGGATGCAATATAACATATCAACACAACCAAGAAATAAATAATAAAGTAACTAACTTTCAGAACAATTCTAGAATGGTAGTAAGGACACAAAAAAGAAAAAGAATAAAAGAAACAAGCTTCACGTTTTACAAAACAATGGTGACTCCAACTTAGGGGAACGATGTATAAAAATGAATGGGATAAAAAAAATGCATCAGAAATGAGATACTTTATTGTTATTAAGGTATATACAATAATGGACAAAATGAAGCATAAAGAAATAATAAAGTTATTTCTCCAATTTTTGAAAAAATAAATCAATAAGGAGAAAGATAAAAAATAGTATTTGCAGAGGATGAGTTAAACCCGCTACCCTAAAATGACATGATTATCAACCATCCGGTAAAAGAGACATTAGAAGATGGAGAGAGAGACATGCGGCCGGAATAAGGGATGTCTCCTAAACCAGAATAAAGGTATTATTATTATTATTATTATTATTATTATTATTATTATTATTTTATAGCTACAATGAAGATTACAAAGTAATCCTCTCGTACTGCCTGCCAAGTCTAACAGGTTAGATTCAACTGTTAACAGTTTAAGGATTATTGGTAACCGTAGCATAATCTGCGATACTTCTAATAATATTTGGTAACAGTTTAGTTTTGTCTTGAGATAGTATCTGCTTTAGTAAACTTAAACTATATGCTTTATCATCATCATAATTTCCTCTACAGTTCGGAACACAATACTTCATCACCGTCATATATTGCATGTCTCTATTGTAAACGTGTAACATAATAATGTATAGCTGGAAGCATTAATGAAATTAAGCACCAAATAAAATTCACCGAACTATTCGTAACTGAATATGACTAAGCATTCGGCCCATGGTGATAGCATAAAAATGTGCACAGCATTTCTGTATCTATTTAGCTGATGCTGCCGCTGGGCAGCGCCGTTGTTTGCAACATCACGGGCAGGGGGCAGAATAGAGTGAAAATGGCGATAAAGGTGGAGGTGAGGACAGAACACAAAATTGAACACAAAAAGTCTGCCCAAACACCTCGACAAACCCCACTGGGGACAAACCCGGGTCTGCCTTAATTACAGGCCAGTAATTTAACCATTAGGCAACAGAACCACCACACATGTTGAAAACTTATGCAAATTTTCATCATGTGCCATTTAGAACTCAATATAGATATGCCTTCCTTCATTTTTAATCGTAAATTCTAATTTTCTGTCCTCGTAACCTGACCATTTTGCGGATATCTGCATATTTGCATTTTTAGAATAATGTTAAGTTACAAAACTGCCAGATTTCTAAACTCGTCCGCTTTTGTTGGTGTTGAGTTTATAGGTTTCTCAACAATCTTGTAAATTTCTAAAAGTATTGCTAAAAAGTTTATTTATTCGTTAATGCTTAGACCTAATTTATACATTTTGTACATATTAAATATATTATATATCCTGTGAAACCTTTTTACAGCCCATGTGGGCCTGAGCTTTGCTCCGACGATAACTGCCATCTTCTGCCTCTATCACATGAGTTCAATAGTAGAGTGCAGTATTGCAGGGGGCATGTGATCAGCACACCGCATCCCGCTGATCGCTATATAAGGGCTTCCTAGATCGAGATCGCCACCTCTCTATCAGGCAGCTTCCCAATTGTCCTCACGAGGCTGGGTGGACCCCGTTCCAGACCTTTCTATCTTAGAAAATTTCCAAAATAGATAACGGGAATCAAATCGAGATTTTAAAGTTTTATAAAACCTAGAAACCCAACAATGAATTAAAATATTTTAAATTAAAATGCTTCATATACGGTAGTACTGATAATCCTGATTATATTACATAATCAAGAAAGTTCTTTAATTATTTTCTTTCTCTCGTTCTTTGTCTGTTCCTTCTTTGTAACAGTTTTTGAGCATGAAGTATTTAATTAGACTGCAGTGTACATATCTAAGCTCTAAAGTACACAAAACATATGAATGGCGCAATAATTAACCCAGAAATATGTGGCACTGAATCTCACTATAATATCTAGCACTGAAATCCGTCCTGAATCAAAAGGCCTGGAATCTAATTACATCATCACTAAAACTATTTTAAACTGAATTTTATCACAGGACAGTCATTGCCTTTCACAATTAAGAAACGCGTTGAGCTCCAGTAGGTGTAATGGAGCTGAACAGAAAGCACCTTTAGTGCAGTAATTTGCATTATTAATAAAGTTTCAAATACTTGAGCGTTTTCAAAAGGCTTTTGGTGACCTCGCCTTCCTTTAAGCACTGTTTTCCCGATGGTTCAAAGAGTTTTTAAAAGGGATCGAACTCCAGTGATGGGCAAAGAGAAGAGTGAACGCCTAGGAATACCAGTGATAAGGATATTGCTGCTATGGAAAAAAATTGGTTCTAGAAAATAATCCTGTAAAATTGAGACAGTATTGCAAATTGTGTCGCGTACAGTATCCAAAATCTTCACTCATTTTCGTATCAGAAAGTTTCTCCCCAATGGATACCTCAAAATTTTTTCAGACATCCAAAAGTACCCACGTGATGAAGGATAAGAATCGACGGACGCAGCTCCGGACATCGTCAAGGGTGACGAAATCTGATTTCCGAGGTGATCCAGAGACTAAAAGTAATGCAGACCAGTCAGCCAATGAAAGTGAAACAGACCTGAAGCCTTGATAACAACAATAACAAAAAAAAAACAATGGATGCCACATTCTATTTATAGGTGTTCATGTGGTAACAATAATTTCCTCTGAAGCAAATAACTTTAATTATTCATGGTACACTACAGTTGCCGTGCCTAAAAGTTTCCAAATCTTCGAGAGGCGTTTAAGAATGTACTGAGAACTATAGTCCTCTTATCACGACAATGCATCCACTCATACGATCAACATCACTATCTAGTTCCTGAGTTTCAGAGGCAAAACTAATGAATGGTTCATCCTGTCTGTTTTTCTTCTATAGTAGGACCAATTAGTATACGTGAAAAAAAAAAAATTCCAGCCCTGAAGAAGTTGAATCAGCATATTAAAATGAGATTTTTGATCCTTACAAGAACAAATAGCAGGAATTCTTTAATAATTTATATAAGAATTGTAAAGTTAAATAAAAATATAAATATATCACTGAAACTTAAATTTATTAAACTGGAAAGTATTTTATACTGATTTCTATTATAACATAAAACTAGCCGAAAAATAACTCAATTTCAACCAGAATATAGTAAATCTTAATTCTCAAAATGGTCCAAACGGAATAACAGTAATGTCAAAATACCAGAATAAACACTATACAATCATACATATTTAGAACCGATCCAAATAATGGATTGACTTTGAGTGGTTGCTACTGAAGTATAAAAATATTTGAGACTGAACTTCACATATTCCAAAAATACCTTGGGCTGGTTCCTTCCCTATTTAAAAAATCCCTGGGAAATAAGCCAAGTGTAGCCCACAGTCAAAAACTGATTCTATCATGGTAAAAAGAAATAAAATGGCGGCTATGATGTTAAAAAATGTTTAGATATAAATTTCACCTTTATCCAAAACTATTAATCCGACCAGTTTCGGTTGGGCCTTTCCATATCTAAAATAATACAAACGTTTCTTAAATTGTTTTCTTTAAAAGTAAAAATATCTGGAAGTAAATTCAGTCATATAACGGACATGTGTTATTGCATTGTATATTTTTATGTGGCAGTCAATTTTAATTATCATGTTATTTTGTGCCCATAAACTTACGAATAGCAAATTGTAAAATCAAGATGGCTGAAAATGATTCCATTGATTTACATTCAGTCCATTAAAAGTAAATAAAATCGTGTGATATATCTCTATCCATGTGGCATATTTTTCATTTAATAAAAAAAATTTTGTGAAAAAAGTGATGTTATATTTAGTTTACGCACTTTAGCTTGGCTCAGCCTATATCTCATTCTAAACCCGCTATGAGAAAAGTGTCACAAGTTTCTTAATGAAGACAAAATGTCGTTTAAGAAGCAGCATATATCTTTTTTTTTTCTTCTATTTTCCCGTTCCTTTATCCCTCAATTATACGAAGCTTATATGATGGTAAGCTAGCAATTTATCGCTCTCGAGTAGAACGTAGTTACTAGACATTAACACTTAATTAGATGCCATCATCTTATGGGAGCCTTGGTCACCGAGAGACAGGGGGGAAAATAAGTAATACTCTTCGTGAGTAGGCTACAAATTTTGAGGTATGTCTCGTATCTTAGCAACGTACAGAGCACATGGGGAGAAGAGGAAAATATTGACGTGCGGAAAGTGGCCATTAGCTGCTAACGCAAAAGTCTTTAAAAAAGGGATCTCGATTTAAGATTTTACTTACACCAGCACCGTATTGCAATTTTGACATCGTATCGAGAATCACATGCTGATATAAACAGAAAAGGTTTTGCAGTTTCTGAAACATGTTACACATTTATTACTGTTCCTTGTAATGTTGATTTCTTTATGTTTCTGTCTAATTCCGTAAACTTGTGGGAACTTATTAATGCTTTATAAAATTGCACTTAGTTATACACCAGGAGCTTTTAAACGAGATTGTACTGTAGTTTTTTTTATTAAAAATTGCTTTACTGATCGCAGATACCACAATAAGCAATTTCTCAAACTAAGTCTTTTATTTTATTCATTCATTTTCTTTTTGCTTTAAATTTAATTATCATTGGTCGAAAAAGTTATCTTAAGTGCAAAATTTTGTTTGTTAATTTTTATATATCTACGAATTATTCAGTTAATGTTAATTATTGTAATTCATTTTCATTTTTCGCAAATATAACGAATTGAACATTTAAGTGTTCTATTTTATAAAATGTTCAAATTAACAGCAGGTTATCAGTTATCTGAAAGCATCGCTTGTGTAAAAGTTGAAACGGTTATTTTTCGTTAGGTTACCATCTTGGTGAACAATGACCGATAAGGCCTGATACTGCTGTTTTGTGTCTAATCTTGCACGGGAGAAGGGTTGGAGAAGGTGGTCGCATATCAATCAGAGATGATTCGTAGGATTCTTAACGTTTATTTGTTTGCTTGATGCCCTCTGTGATGCTCCTCGACACTTGCACCACGAAGCTCTTGGTGTTGCTGGCGCGCGAACTGCATCTGAGACATATGCAAAGTTTATTATTGATACCTGAGTATTCTACTGAGAACAAACGCCAAATATTGAAGTTCCAGCGAGATGATCCACCACGCCTCAACTAAGCGAGGATGTTATTAAATGTGTGCAGAGTGATGAATCATTGCAATCTTGTTTCGCCGCGTAGCTGCCCACGGAATTTAACCTACAATAGAACATGAAGTTGACGCCGGCTGCCCAATGCGAATGCCAAACTCAATCTGACTGCCCCAAACTCAAATCCTGAATTGAAACTAGAACTTGAATGAGAATGACAATGCCACGCTGTATGTATTACCTGCTACCGAGCAGTAAATGCGGATGTGGCTGTGTATGTCGGCATCAACGCGTAGCCGCTAACTGTGAGATCGAATGAGGGACCACCAGATACTCAACAAGAATGCATCGCTGAGCTGCGGAGGATGTTTTCCCCTTTTATGTTGAAACTACTCGTGTTGGCATCGTTTTCTTAGCTCACGAAGGGTATATAGTACTGCGCCCAATGAAGTGGAGTTTTCAAAATACTCGATTATCATTAGCGAGCTGAAGCTCACTTTTCGGCGCTTCTCTTAAACTCTTAAACAGAATTGAAGTTTGTTTTATTGGCTTCCAGAAAAATGGTATGTATAGCGGCTGCTAAGTTCTAAGCCTTCTTAAGTATCTGTAACGGAAAACCAGCTCAGCGGCGATCTGAGAATACAAAAAGACTTTTGTCCTACGGTAGCTGTCACCAGCTATATTCTATCTATTGTGAGCGACGGGCTTGGTCCCCTCCCCCCGCCCAGTTAATGCAGATGTGTCCAGACGAATTCCTTACAAATATCTCCTTCCTATATATAAAACTGTTTCACAAATTATATTACGTTGCATACAATCATTATTTACAATTAAATATTTATGTAAAATCATATATTTATGTAAAATAATGTATGTATCCTGGTGAGACAAGCAGGATGCGAGAACTGCTGAACTGCTGCAAGGTTAACTGAAATTGGCACCCGCAAATAGAGAACGTTTTGTTTACATATTCATTCCATTTTACCCAAATAAGGACCCTTGGAAGTCCTCAACTTTGTAAATGACAAACAGTTGATTTTTGTTTACTTAAGGGCTCTGTTTAATATATCTACAAGTGTAATATTTTAGTTACTGTAGATCATTTTCAGTTATTCCAGAGTGAAAATGTTATGTTGTCTACACGGTACGTAAGACGAGTTTGCTTTTCAAGAATTATAAATTAATGATTGTTTTCTTTTATAATTAGTTTTTATTACAATTTATAGATTAATATATTAATTCCATAATGGTAGCTGCAGAATTTCCATGATCTATTATAGATAAATGAACTAACACAATGACAAATTGCAGAGTACAGTGCTCGTTTATACATAAAAATGTAAACAGAATAGGGGCAGATATATTATGTAAACACACAAGAAATGAAAATAAACATATAACTTTTTTCAAGAACTTCATAAATTGCTTAAAAAGAAAAACCTTTATTTGAAATATGCTCTCATCTCCTCCAGAACATACTATGTTAACTTTCCATTTCGTATTCCTTACAATTTAAAGGAAAATTACAGACCACGTATATGAAATTTATTACAATTATACTATTCAGCATAAAACCTTATTGCCTCTAAAAATAAATATCAAGCCTATTGTCAATATTTTGTTCATAGTTCTATGTCAAAGACTGCCAATGTATTGACGCGTTTCCAAATTCTTGAATAAAATATGAGAGGAAGTATTACTCATAATAGCAAGGGCAATAAACTCTATAGAACTGCGTTCTTGCCCGACAAAAATTGTGTTCTTCACACGCGACAAGTACAGGAATACTCAAAAATATCTCCGAGCTTTTATAATGTAACTGCATACAGACTAATAAAATGAAAGCACCAATAGCCTCAGCAACGGTGACATTTTTTATTCGTTTCAATGGGTATGTTTAAGGCTACGTTGGTAGCATTGCCGCACTCTTCACGTTGACTGCAGATGTAGACGGGAGCACGGTTGATTTCCTTTTGCACAGGAAATCAAAAATTTTAAATTGCACATACCTTGCAAGATAAATTTATTTTAAGTGAATTCTTGCAGTATTTTGCTCGAAACGGACGTTGAACTGTTATTGTGAACTTAGCTGCATGGCATGGCATGGCATGGCATTGCATGCAGCATACAAAAGGCTTTCTCCATTCCTGAGGCCACCATTTTCCCAAATCAGCATCTGGTGGTCCATGGATCAAGCTATGTCCATTAAAGACAGTAAAAATACAAACATTCAAACGTTTCATGTATAATATTCAGGAAGTACTGATTTTTAAAAATGCAGAAAATGTTGACTAATATTGCATTACAGCTTTTTCCACCATTTAGTCAATTTCGTCTATCAGCGTAGCTGTTAATCGCTAGCTCATGTCCTAGGCATAGATACTAATTTCACACTCAGTAACATTTTCTTTTTAAACTATGTAGTAATTCTGTTAATTTTTAAGCTCTCTCTTTGTTTAACCCTTTATCTAGTTATATTTGTAGTATTGAGATTGTTTTGACGAGCTATTTTTTCTTTTTATACAGTGTGTTATCATAGTATCACTAATAAGCAATATTTGTAACCTATAAATAAATTATTGATTTCTTGTTTAAGGCGATATTAAGAGTGAATACAGCAACAAACGTATCTAGAGCACACAGCTCTACAGCGTACATTTTAATAAGAAAAATAATATATTGTAATTTACTGAAACGACTAATGTTGCACAATATCTATAATAACTTTAATACTCTTATACGTTTCAAAACTTACCTATATGAATAATCGTCTATTTTAAATAAATATATTTTTAAAAAATAGCACATCATTTAGATATTGAAGAAGAAGTTTAATACCAAAGTTTACTACATTTTAGGCTTCACTCTCTCACACCCTATCGTTGCCTGACAACGCAGAGCGTGGATATTGCTGTTTGAATTTGAACAGAATAAGTGTAAGAATTATTGAGTATTAGTTGTATTTTGGCAATAAATTGCTTCAAAATAGTGCTCGTATACCCTACAAGAAACAATGGAATATACGAAATTATAAGGAATTTCGGAAAAGGCTCTGTTACTGTAAATTTAACCAAAATAAATTAAAATTACTTGTTAATTTGTCTAAATTCAAGCAATAAAAATATTTCTGGTTGCCGATTGATTCTTCCTTAAAATTTAAGTATCATAGTGTAAAGGTATTTTTTGAAAGTCCAAGTGGAGGTATCTGCGGCAGAGGCGATGAAACCTAATTTGTGCAAAACATGTTTATATATTTTCACAAATACGTAAATTAATATGCTATTTTTAAAAATTAATATTTATTTTAATAGGAGTTAATTATTCAGAATAAAAAATTTTGAAACAAAAACGCAATGTAGCAAAACGCCGCAGGAATAATTCTCCTAAATCAGAATGAAGACGTTCATTGTTCTATCTTTTTCTCTCCTTTTCTGTAGTAAGTGGAATCGACATAAAAGCTAGTAATCGAGTGGACGCGTCATCCAAC
Source organism: Metallyticus violacea (assembly GCA_030762175.1). Taxonomy (NCBI): domain Eukaryota; kingdom Metazoa; phylum Arthropoda; class Insecta; order Mantodea; family Metallyticidae; genus Metallyticus; species Metallyticus violacea. Next base: position 55,123,211 of record CM060833.1, on the reverse strand, counting down.
CAGTGCAATACCATAGAAATTTCTTTCAATACACTGGCTAACATAAATTTGTTTAGCAGAAGCGCAGAAATTATATCTGAGGATATCGTACCAGCGAATATGCACATAACATGCTTGGAAAGAATGAGGAGTTTTATTGCATCAAAACACGTTATATTGTATTATTGATTAGGATGCTAGGCAAGAGACTATCTCTCAAAACCTCCAAACAATAACCAACTCTTTTTTCATGAAACCCCCCCATTGAATACTTGGATAAGCACCAACTCTTGGCAATGCGGTTGGATGGCCGAGGTCGTTAAGGCGCAGACTCGTAAGCGGGAGGTCTGGGTTCGGATCCCGGTAGGGCCCTCCTCCCTGACTGAGGTTTTTTCCCGGTTTTCCTCAGTCCTCATAAATGGCAAATGCCGGGGAGGTACCCTAAACTTAGACCTGGAACGTTTCCTTCCTTAAAAAAATCCTTTTCAAATATATCATTTCATTTCATGTATCATCAGTGTCCACTGCCTGCGCTGCCTCAGTACTAAAAACGGGCGTTAAACACCATTAAAAAATGACTTACGTCTGTGCACATTAAGCCTACCAATTTACATCATCATCTTCATTTTGATAGCTGTCATCCCTTGCATATAAAAAGATCTATTCCTTTTTCTTTTTCATTCCGCCGTCATCGTCTTTGTTAACAACTTTTCATCTCTTGACAAGTATATTAAAATCTATCTAAAAAGTCCCAAGACCAAAATTATCCTTCCGCTCTTTTAAAATCCCGTATAATGCCAGCGCACAAAACTTTCCAATGCAAACCTAAAACTTCTAATAAGAACTTCATTAACCTTGTTACTACTTACGTGGCTGGAATTGAAAGCATCAGACCTATTTTGAAAGAATGTCATGATACTTTGTTAATACACTCATCTTTAAATGGTTTTTCTAAAGTTGTAACCCGCCTTACTTTTAGAACACCCCTAACCTTAAAAGTATATTTCGCCGAAGCCTATCTCCTCCGAATTTACCACGTCCCTTTGCTGGCTCGTATCCTTGCCAACGCCCTAAATGTAAACCCTGCGCGCTAATTATGCCTTATCATTCATTCCACAGCCCTAATTTATGCAGAGAATTCAACATTTCTTCATTTGTTACATGTTCTTCCAAGAACGTCGTATATATGTTATATTGTAAGCTTTGCAAAACATTTTATATTGGTTTTACTTCTGCTATTGTTTCACTACGTATGAACAATCATAGACGTTCTGTTAAAACCAAGTCTCCCTTGCCGGTTGCCCAACATACCTTAACTCACTGTAAGGATTTTGATGATGCTTTTAATCTAACACTTACTGATGCGTTACACAATGCTCTGAAAGTTCATCTGTTTCCATGCATAACATCACCTTCGATACTCAATATTTACTTTTATCACCGTCATTTGTCTTCCTGCCATAGAAGGACACCACGAGTCCGAAATATAGCGATCTCAAGTGTGACTTTTTCTTAGTGGTTTATCCTTTAATACTGTTATAATTACTGTTAATTTGTTACATTGTTAATAGTGTTACTTTATATTTTATATTTTTATGTTTTTCTTTTAAATAGGAAGGAAGTCGGGCCTAAGTTTAGAGTAGAGTATCTCCGGTATTTGACATTTATGAGGGCTGAAGAAAACCTGGAAAAAATCTCTGTCGGGAAGGACGGTCCTGTTGGAAATCGAACCCTAGACCTCCCGCTCAGGAGTCTGTGCCTTAACGACCTCAGCCACCCGTGGCGGTATGAGCAAATGATCTGGAAATTTTATTCATGCTGGATGCTCCATTAGATGGCTATTTTGATATAAAATTCAAAGGTAAATTGGTGATATGCATTAAGTTATAATATAAGCTACTGTTACTTTCATGCTTAGACAACCGAAAGCAAATATATTACTGCTCAGTTGAAAACTAAGCTTGCAGGTCTAGTTTAGTTTAGTATAAAATACCATTTATATACATAGAGAAACGGTTTACTTCTACTTTTAACTATACTAATTAGAAAAACAATAGTCTGACGTTTTTAAGGTTTTGTATAAGAGTTTTAACTGTCAGAATTTGTGCAAGAAAATCACACAAAGGTAGATGTGAACCATCAGAAAGCGATATTAAGAAGTTGCAATATAAAATGATCAAGCGATAATTTCATTTTGTTCATTCTCGGAGCAGAAAATAAGAATACTTCTTAGGTTTGCAGCCAGAAGTTGGAGAAGAGTCTAGGGTACGTCAGAATACGGTTTTAAGAACAATTAAATTTCTCATTGAAAAAAAAATATTTTCCATCACCCTTTTGACAGCAGGCAGTCACATTTTCAAATGTTGTTGGTGTCGATTGAACTGTTATGAGAACACCAAGCTCCCATATATAATGGACACGAATATGTAGACCCCAAGGATATCCTTTCATTTGCACTTCATTTTACTTATTTTTCTTTCTTATTTAACTTTTTCTCCCTGTAGTCGCCGATCTGTATTTTCACTGTATCGACGGGGTTTTTTTACTATCACTTATTACGGCAGGAATTTGCGACTTGTTTAATAATGCAGATACTATTTCAATAGCCAGTAAGTTGTTCCACTTTTCTCTCATTTACACTTTTGACTTCATCGCAATGATAAATATTCTACTTGAATACGCGACAACAATCAATTTTCCCTCAGGAAAAATATACCATATACCAGGATGATGGAAACTAACGAACCTTAGTAAAAATCCCCAATTATTCATCAATGCTTGAAAATATTGCAATTTTGATAGTTTATACTAACAGTGCCAGGCTTTGCAAGTATACAAATTTTCCCAGAATAGCCGTAAATACTTTTCCAGTTATACCCTCATGTACCTTCATGGCATGGATGAAATTGGATTGCACCTTGCATGGGGTTTAGGGATAGATTAAGTTTCTTTCCTTTAATTTTCTCTGTCATATTTTCATTACCAAATAAGCTGAAAAAATTCAATAGATATACAATTATTAATGCTCATTATAAATTCCTGTACTAGTGGACCTATATGAAAGAAGATTTCCCTTAGCTATTACTTATTGTGACGTGCTCGCAGTTGTTACACAAGGTATACGCAAATTAAACACAGGAATGGACGGAAAGTTTGGGCGGCGAACGACATTTTTGAAACTTTATTATGACTTTCCCTTTATCCCTACACCCCCAAGGAAGCACCTATGCTAGGAAGGGATGAGTAAGGGAGAAACCGGACGGCTAGGATCTACGGGAGGTTACTGCGCGGACGCATATGAAGCCCCTACTATGTTTCCAGATAGAACATTCCGACGCCGGTGGAGACCCCCCCCCCAAGTTATTTCAGCTCCTGGGGAGGTTCGCTTCCATTCTAGGCGCCGTAGTAGAAATATATTCAAAGCGCAAGCCACTGTCACACCGCGCCAGCCCACCTCGCCCTGACTCGATCCTGTAACAAAACCAATTGAATGAAATGCTATGACATATGAGAGCGAAATATTCCTGAAATGCAAATATCCATCCCAGCATTCGCCTAAGTGACCAAGGGAAATCACGACAAATACTCATGGTTATGATGACCGGCTCAACTCGGGATATTCCAAATTACAGTCTTGTGCGTTACTGGTGAAACAAAGGGAACTAATTTTAAAGAAAATATCTGTAACATGGTCTCAGTATTCAAGTATTGATGGTAATTAACCCTTTTAGTGCTATGCGGTAGTGCGGTCGCCCGGCCTTTATACGACAGAGCCGATCTAATCGGCTTCTTTAAATCTAGTCCAAGGTTGCCAGCGCCGATAACGTCGGCCGGCTTAAAATTTTTGATATAGTTATTTTTGTGACAGCCTATGGTGAGGGAATGCAAGCGTTTGAAAGGAGACGACTGAGACGCGGACTCGTGAGCGGGAGGTCTGAGGTTCGAATCCCGCCAGGACCGTCCTCCCTGACTGGGTTTTTTTTTTTTTTTCCAGGTTTTCCTCAGTCCTCATAACTGGCAAATGCCGGGAAGGTACCCTAAACTTAGACCTGGAAAGTTTCCTGCATATCCTTTCCCAATTTATCATTTCATCTCATGTATCATCAGTGTCCACCGCTTGTGGTGCCTCAGTGGTAAAAAGGGCGTTAAACACTTCTCAAAATATGAGGGTGTAAAATGGCAAGCTGTTCTCGGTTCTGTATTTTTAACGTTTGTTTCTTTATTTGTATTACCTTATTATGAGTACTAAGTAGGGTATTGGCGTTAATGTTGAACGTTAATGCATGCATATTTCAGTAAATCCGGGTGTATTAAGAGTGTTTTCAGACTATGCAGTATAAAACGTAATATTTCATCTGATGATAGTCTTTACTTCTGCTTGTGTCGGTGAGTACATTGAAACTTCTCTTTCCTTACTTGCACAGACGTTTAATTTTTTAAAATGTATAATTGCAACAGGCCGATTAGCTTAACTTGTTTTATGTCATTTTATTCATAAATAAACACCCTAACTTATGACCATTTAAGTTTAGTGTAATTGTAATTTTAAAGTTGATAACTAAGCCCCAAAAACGAAAAACTTATTTTTATTTCAAATATTTATAATCGGTTGAAATAATGAGGATATTTTAAAGTTATTATATGTTTGTGTTGCTATTAATCAGTTCAGTAAAATGTGACTTTCTATTTTGTTTATTTTGTTACGTTATTTGCTCTTCTTGAATTTATAGGAGCGAATTTTCAAAGCGTGCATTTTCCCTTTAAAAAGGCATTTTACGGCTATACAAGTGAGACAGGTATCTGGCCGCTTTTAGCTCATTGTAGGAGGTCCACTAGATCGGCACGGGGCAAGAAAAGGGTCAAATCAGATGCTACTTTTACCCAACCCTCATGGCGTAATTTACATCTATCTCGGAAGAGTATAGGTGTTTCTGGGACACTCTGTATGCTACTGTATTTTCTACAATCAAAGTAAAAGGTATTGCTACAACTTTATGCATACTAACCACCGAATGTATTTAATGATATTGCGGATTCATAAATTGTCAGCGAATTTATATGAGGAATATTTCGCTTCTTGAAATAGTGTATATTATACATTCGGTCTAATTTAATAAACTAGAAGCTTCTAAAATGATCATTTTCTAATATAAAAATACCATATGCGGTCGATATCGTGTTTTCACTCTAGCACAGGAATACAAAAGGCTTCAGTTATTACACATCGCAGTGCAACAATGAGCTAAATCGATCTAATACTTTTTATTTTATTTATATTTTTCCAATGGGTATTTTAAGCTACAATGTAAACTCTACCAGCTAAAGAATTTTAACAATGAAAAGTACTTTGTCCATGTTTCGCTGCTCTGCATGTAATATCTAAATTAAATCAGATCTAATTATTCTACGTTACCTCCTATCCGTTTTCCTTATCGCATGAAAGTTTAAAACAACCCCAGACTGAGTCGTATAGCCAAGAGAAAGTACAAATCGAAAGGAAGAGGCAAGTATGTCGGGGGAGCAATGGAACGCTCAAGGAGTGGGGAACGTTTCCCATGCCACCAATTCCTCTGACGTTGCAACAAGTGATTTTTTTTCTTTCTTTTTAGAAGTGCTAGAAAAATTTCGTGACCCAGCAGCAGTAATTGCTTCCACTGTTCATTGCCTGAAGATGATGCATCCACAGAAAGCACCGCACTTACCTCAACGACGCAAATAAAATATAAATGATATTATGATTTTGCATCATGAAAGATCGTATTAAATGTAATGCATTATTAATTTGTTTTGTAAAATTAAAACGTATTAAGAAAACCTTATAAATATTTTTCATTGGAAGCCATCTGTGAAAGTTGTCAGCATGTACCAGTTTCTTTTCTTAATTTATAATATAAAGTTTAAGCCAACAGACAAATTAATTATATACGCAATTAGATTGCATTGGTAGGGACAGAGGAGAAACGTTCGCTATTTTAACCGTGCTCAAGGATTGGCCGTTTGTGCCTATGTCCCCAATGGGAGCCCCTCTAATAGTAAAGGATATGTGAGGTAATACAGGGCGACCAGGGTCCAGGGACAGTAAACCATGGACGAAATGGGCTCCCTAACATTCTTTCTAGACACGAACTTCCCCTCCTAGGAACTTGAACCCCCCCCCCCAGAAAGACTGTTTCCACACCAGAAGCGCAAACCTTTCCAAAGCGCAAACCATCGTCATGCCGCACACAACCTCAGCCCACCAGGTCTTCTGTGGCGCTTTCGATCCATAACGTAGACAAAGGAATGACATGATATAAAATGGAAGAGAGAAAATTCATGAAAAGAAATGATTCATCCTTCTAAGCGACCGAGGGAACCAGGGTAGGGTTACGATGGCCTACTTCAAGGGATTTGAGCCCAAGACCTTCCGAAATTGAGTCCCAAGCGTGCTCTACCGAGCTCCTGTGCTCGTTACTGTATTCATAATTATATTTAGCAAGATAACTTCCCAAATATTTAATGAAATCTTATTTATATGATAATTACAAAATTGTTTTGTGGAAGTTAACTTTAGAATCATAGGAGATGATGCTAAAAATAATGAAAATAGTTTAATCATTTTGGCCCGCTTATCAGATGTGTCTAAATACTGATAATATTGTATAGTGTGTAAAATATTAATACTTGGAATGAATTGCTTAAAATTGCATATTTATTACATGCTAATATCACAAACAGGCAAGTTATTAACCTGACCTCACACAACTGTGGAGCTCTCGTGAACTGCTATTAGAAATACAGAGTCCATCTAAAAATGTTAACACAATTTCTATATTATATTTAACAAATCCTGTATACACAACTATAGAATATTGCATATATTTTAAAAGCCAGCAAATAAAAAATTAATTAAATGAAGAATCAAGCTGTGTAAAACGAGTGTTAAAACTTAACAAAAATATTTGTTATTCTACATGCTATGCAGACGGCGCCTGTTTAAGTTTCAAAAAAAGTTTGGTGAATGCTTAGACTATAAAAAATGCGAATAAATTCCCTAGGCTTTGAACAAATCTTTTTTCCCCTTTGTGGAAATGAAAAGTTTATTTTTTTTTAAATTTAGTTATTCTTTTTTCCTACAATGTCGAAGGCGTTATGTATGCTGTTTATGCTGTTGGATGAAAATATTTGTAACGAATTCAAGAAAAATAAATTAAAATTTACCTATGTAGTAGAAAAAGGAGGCCAATAAGGATAAAAATGCACTTATGCGTAATGGACATTACCTACATATTTTATACCTTATCTATCCAATGCACTCAACCTAATTTGAGTAAAGTTTAAGTGCCTTAGTCACTTTTAACTTGGCATTGGCGTTAGTTATTTACCTGATAAATTATTCGTCGTTCTAAGCGGTAAAGCTCTTCAACAAAATAACCCTAATGGCAAAGGGACATATAACAGTTTTATGACGCTACTTTTTGTCAAGATATCGTAAATTTTTACGAGTTCTCCAAGTATGTCCTTTCTAACACACTCTTACACTATCCGAGCTAACGATTGCAGCATTTGTGGGGTGCTTTTGCACACCAAGTCTCCAGCTTGCGCTCTATCGTGTAGAACTTTTTACGATCAATTTAGTACTCTGAAAGTTTTGTAAAATGCTCTTAATCTCACATTAAGGAACTTTTGTAACTTAATAGTATGAATATATATATATATAAATTAGCTCTAAATTGTTGGTATTAAACTAAGAAGCCTGGATCATGCGTACTTTTACCGTTCCATCTTATGTTCTACACACAACAAATCGAAAGAACTATTTACACATTTAAATTAAATTTTATATAGTTTGCGATTAAACTAGAAATTTGAATCATAATCAGAGCCCGAAATTAGGTAAAATACCTCTTTTATCTGGGTGAATATATTTAAGAGTCAGACACAAACGAACATGTTTCTGTAAATTTGGGATTAGCAGGACCGTTTTTTATTTTGCCGTTTTTATCTAATTTGGCTTCTGTTGCATATTTTTAAGTTTAAAAACTTTTTTGCCTGTTTAGGATTGTTATGGATTTTTTTCTGCGATTATGTACGTATTTCAAAAAGCACATAAAGAATTTCAATATATCGAAATGAAAAAAGTTACACAAATTAAATGGTATGTTCTTCTTACAAAATATATATTGATAATCTTCTTATACATTTATTTATTTTCAAGCAGTCAAAACATTTTGATCAACTCATTCACACAAGCTCTTTAAATAACAGAATCTTCAAAAGTAAAAGAAATGCACGGTTATCCTCGGGCATATGAATACCGGGAAATTAGGTGGAAGAAGTATTGTCGTTTAGAATAGTCCTGGCGAATGACCTTGTATCCATCTGCGAGAGACAATTCTATGAAATATGTGGTGGAGGTAAATTCTTGGCTACATAAATGTAACAAACAATTGGAAGCGAGAAACATGAGAGCGGTAAAGCTGTGCATTAAACCGTCTCGACATGTTCAATATGGAAGTAAGAGAGATACTTAATTGATTTCCTTATAAACGCATAAACAGAAAATGAACTTGACCAGAAATTACTGCGTATCTTTTGTTCATTCACCAGAACTATCCAAAACTACTTTATTTTGTCTTGATCAACATTTCCATGATGTCCTGAAAGGTGAATGTTCTGTTACTACTGATATAAGTCATTCCGAAATAGCTTATTTTAAATATGCCCAATCACTTCAGTGAAAGTAAAACGTTCTTTTTCTGTGATGAAAAATATTCTGACAAGCGACTGATTATGACAGTTAATAACCTTGTTACTATTTGTAACCAAGAAAAGTAAACTTAATTGTATGATAAAAAGTAATTAGTAAATGAAATTCTATTTCCATTAATAATGAGTGATATTACTCTCTGATTTCACTTTTAACAAATATCTATTTCAATTATATTACTGCCTATTTTCAGTATTTAAGTGGCTTTTTGCCTGCCTATTTTAAGCAAAATAAATGCCTGAGCTTCCGGACTCTGGTTTTAAGTACTCGTACCACTGCAAATCGTCTCTTGAGGAATAACTCTCTCATAATAGAAAAACCCATGGAGGTATCAGCGGTACACTGAATCAGTTGTAGAACACGGTAGCTCAAATGGTTAGCGTGTCAGCATGGAACTGAATATCCCTGGTTTGAATCCCGGAGACCAAAATTTTTCAAGTCTGACTCTTCATTTCAACATCTAGTGTGAAGGAATAATTTCTGTATATAAACCCAACTAACATTATACCAAAACATAATTTGTATCAATTGATGTCCGAAATTATTTATTTTCTGTAAGATTATGGACATTGTAGGGTTTTTCTCTTTAAAAATTGCATTCTATATCTTTATGCGAAAAATAGGGGGTGCTACAATATTTTTGAATTAATTTTCAAAGTTGTATATGCTGTTTTGAAACCACGTTTAAATTGTGAAACCGTTTTAAAGTACTATTAAAGACTGTTTAATGCTTCATAGTACTTAAATCTTACCATTAAGCTACCTCTATAGGCAAATATGGATTTGTGTGGGAAGTTGCCTGTTCATTTATTCCCCTCTCTATCCTTTTGTCTGTTGTTGAAAATCAGTATATCCATTTGTGTGTCGAGTGTAGCAGACGCAAACTTAAAAATTAGTGTTGCAAAGCCCCTTTTACTGTTGACATCCAACACGCGTCAGTAGCTATCAGATTCGTGGTACATCTAGCTGCCTGAATGTGTGTGCAGAGGTGCATTTAAGCGCAAAATGAGCATCAGCTAATAATAGCTATTAGCAATTCAACAGAACCATGGAAGACCTGCGTTTCGGAAAGTATCGAATAGAGAGCGTGTGCTCATATGGTTCTTTTGTTTTGTCCAGTAACTTCTCATATAAATCAATACACTATATATATGTCATGTATACCGAGGGTGCCAAAATGTATACATACTTTCACAGTAGATATCTATTTAATATATTTCTAAGCTGCACCTAAAAACAACAGTTATGTATAGTATGATGCTCTGTAAACAGATGTGACTCACATTACGTTATGCTAGCGTTGCTAAAACAAAATGGAGCCAAGATTATTGTTTGAACAGAGAAAGAAAATTTGAAGTGATACTGGAAAACCGAGAATGTTTTTGAAGTTCAAAGGTAATGGAGACGTGTATACGGAACAGAACCGCCAACGCGAGTAACAATTGCACGCATTCGAGACAAATTTGAAACCCATAGTACCGTATACCGTAAAAAACCAGCTACACTGGCAGCACTTCGGGAAGAAATTGAAACGGCACGTGCTACAATCGCTGAGGACACTTTCGCAAACGTTGCTCAATCAGTAGTTCAACGTACTCAGAAGTGTATCGATTTTGAGCAACTATTGTAACTGTAGAAGTCTAAGATGATTAGTGCTCATCATTTTCTGTTTGTGTAAATTCATTTTTGTTATAACACAGTTTTTGCTTTGCTTGAAGTGTGTGTGCATTTTCGGCACCCTCTGTATATATTTGTTGGAAAAAGCATATGGAACTTTGAAAACGCAATTCTATTGTTGAAAGACGTTTATAAGTTGATTCTTTCAGAAACTTTAGTTTGTAGATGTATAACGAATAAACCAAACCAAATGTTACTATATGCCAATGATTATTTGTGAATGAAGTGCATATTAAAAATGAATATACGTTTGTGATTCTTCATTCAGATGTACTTATACTTTTAAAAATATAATGTCATTCACTAACCTGGATTTTCTTCAAAATGTATACGATGCTATCAAACTTGAAAAAAATATAAATTTTATTTTGTATAGCTTTGTAAAGCGCCTGGAAATTATTGATTTTGTAACTGATTATTCTACAATGTTATTGTTTAACTAATGATTATAAAATGTGCATTAAATATTCCTTCAAGTATGGCTATGTGCAAACCCATTGCATCATAGAAAACTACACTTAGTAAATGTATTATAAGTATACAACCCTTATCATCAAAATTACACCTGAATGTTCACGCCCAATACTTAGCCAACTCATTCGCTAATTCTGTTCTGTTGTTCGAGATTTATACTCCAACATTGTGCCTGCTATATAGTTTTTGTATATATATTATATAATATATATATATATATTAATTTATATACATATAAATTATGACTTACTTTTTACGAGGATATAGCTTATACTCTAAGAAATCATATAAAAATCGAAATAATACAATACCAATAAAATATATTAAACTTAAATGATAAAGAATGCAAGTAGGACTGTTACAAATATATACAGAGGATGACTAAAGCGAGACCAACAAGGAAGGCATCTACTATATGAGTAAGAAGCTGTTGGAAAACAAAACATTAAAAAATCAAGAAGCCGAGGTGATGGTCAACGGGAGTACAGCTTGTAATTACTCCTATTGAGAGGAGTAATATTATCCTATATTCACAGATAATATTTTTATTGTGTTAAATGTTCTACATTATATGGGGGATTAAATGGTTTTTGCTGTAGGTTTATAAACAGTGCACTCGTTAACAACACATTAAAGAATCTAAGGGCTGTTTGTTAACGGCACTTCACCGCATGCAGGTACCTCTCAGCGCAAAAGAGACGTTTTTGTTCGTGTTTACAGTGAACCTTGTGTATGTGCAAGAATTGAGTATTTGGAATTGTTTCTAAGTTTGACAAAAATAGACTCTGTGCTAAGAGCACTACAAATAGGATTTATTGCAGTTACCTCACCATTGTAAACCACGTGAATATAGTGAACCTCATAGGTTTATAATGACATTTTTGTGGGGTTTTGTGTAGAATAAACCCTATAAAATCTAGTTGGCATTCTAAAATCATTTCTATGCCTCCGTAAATGTAAAAGTATTAGGCACTAGGAATAGGTGTTTGCCGCTACTGAAATGAAAACCTGCGGGCGTCCCTGGATGGGGAGGTGAGTCCTGAAAAGAAACGGTTCAATTCTGATGATAATAACTTTGTAAGAGGTCTCGTAGAAACGAATGCCTTCAGGAGAAACTCTAACGTCGTATAAATTAGAAAAAGAACATCTACAATAGAGAAAGTGCAGATCATAGTTACAAAGTGTACAAAATATGATGACATATTGTGGTGAATAAAGACAGTTAATAGTGCATTAACAATGTTGCAGAATATTGTATACGTATTATTATTACAGCATTGTCAATGCATTATTGCGACATATTGTTACCTGTAGATAGTTGGGCAGGGAACACAGTGTTTGTCTGATAAACGTGGGCTAGGGCAAAGAGGGGGAGGTAGCTCACGGTTACCGTTGACAGCATAGCGTGTCGTCAGTAAGGAGAGTGACGTGCAAGGGAAATGATGTGAAAGGCACAACAGCTCCGGGTAGCCAATAACAAAGCAAAATGTAGGTTGTGATTTAATGTGAAATATTTTGAAGTAATAAATAATCTTAAATATGTTTTTGTTTGAGGTTTGCCAACATATTTTCTTTTATATATAGAGTCCTGTGATACATTTATATTAAAATAAGGAATATTTTAGAATAAATTAAAAGTCACAAACACGAGATAGGTGGAAGTAAGGATGATTGGGATATTAGTGAGTAAGTTTTACCTGTAGTTGCGATAGTACACGCCCTATATTATACTTTATATTGCCTTATACTTTTCCAATTTTAGAAATGTTATTTTTAGGAAGTTCATGGATTAGTTATACATATGTAATATGTAATTATAGAGAAATTATAAATTTTAGGGAAACGAATGATAACCACAAGAAAGGCGTCGGTAAAGCTTCACATTTGTTGACGAGTATTTACAAATATTCTATACTACTTCATGTAAACATAACAGATGTCTAATCAGCTATTCACGTTCTAAATCCTATGAATTGTGTAATTTATGACTGATGTTTTCCGTAACCACCCAAATTGACATTTTGGCAATATTCATTTCTAAGTTGGCAATTCTTTAAATTGTGAAACTAAGTATAGGATTGCCTCATCAGCTTTAACCTGACCTCTACACGAAAAGGTAGCAGGAGGAATATAAGTCAGAATAGGTGCTGTTGCTACCATATATATTCACTTGCAATTAACCGCTGCACAGAATGAAGAATGAAGGTAAGCAAAGAGTCCCTCTTGGTTGGTAGGATGTCCACCCAGTTGAGGCATTTCGAGTCCTTGGAACAGAAGAGGCCGCAACTTGATTCATGAAACCATTAACAACAATGAGAGTTTTCCGTAAATCTCTGTTAACTCCATGTTTACTGGTGGGATTTCAAACAGTTCAGTGTGTCACTAATTTTGGTAGCCAATTCTTATACTAACAAAAAGTACATTTTCAATGCTAAATAAAAATAGCAATATGGTGATAGTTCCCATTTAATGGTTTAAATAAAGAATGCAATACAAAATATTCCAGAGACACTGAATTTCATTAAAATATTATTAATCTATTATACTTATTTACCACCCGATCTCCATTGATTCACTCTTCTTCTTGAATCTGGAGTTCTCTAGTACCTCAAAAATTCCGAATAAGTGTCATTGATTTTTAAACACTTTGGGTCTTTTTCTATATTAACCCTTTATTTCTTTCTAAGATATTTTCCTTCAACTTAGTCTATGTTCCTTCTCGCTATGGAGCATAATGGATGAAAAAACACTTCTATTGCTATCGTCTGCAGAACTGACAGTATGCAGCGCATATAAATACGTTTCTGAAAAATCATCCTTCTTCTTGGTGGTCTATTTTCTTTCTAAAAAGGGAAAGTTTTCCTAAAGTATTGGGAAAATTTAAGTCTTCAGGCATTTTCAATAAAATCATGGTTTTAAAATAGTTGAATGTAAGTATAAATTATTTATAAAACACTTAGAAGTTTCGTTGCTTGGTATTAACGCCCCGATATTACAAGTTTGTTGGTAATTTATCTGTTAATTCGCCTTTCCTGCAGTAAAAGGCGACAGGAATTCAAAATGAATGTTCACCACAGCCCTTCCCATCCAATCTATCTTTAGTTGGCTATTTACTGGACAGGACCTAACAGCCTCTGAGCGTTGCTACGGAGAGAAATAATCTATTGCTCATTTCCGGGGGTCCAAGGTGATCTGTTGATAAACCCTGGCCACCATCGAGTCCAATGTTCTATCTCCAAAGAACTTAGGAAAAAAGATTTCACTTTTTATCAGAAAACACATGGATTGACCCTGATGACAACTGCATCATAAAGTATTTAAAGAAAACGACCTTTTGCACTACAATTTGGTTTGAGCCACATAAAATTAGTTTATAAAGCAGTCAAGAATCTACGGTGAATTAGCAGCAGCAGCAGCAGCAGCAGTAGTATAGTAGTAGCAGTAGTAGCAGTAGCAGTAGTAGTAATAGTAGTAGTAGTAGTAGTAGTAGTAGTAGTACTAATTTTAAGAGACAAGAGATGGTGGGCCTGATAGTTACTCCATTATGTAATTTTGTGAAATGTAAAACATCTTCGTAAAAATAAAGTTACAATTGCAATTAGAGGATCACTGAACTTATAAAAATAGTTTTATTGCCTGTAATCCTTTAACGCCCCTTTTATTAGTTATTGCCTGCTCTTGTATTATTTATTAACTTTTACATTTTTAAAATAGATGTACATTTCTTACTATATAAACCTTGTTGTTACCTTTTATCTTACGCAATTTCTACATCCTTAGTGCAATGTAAAGTTGTAATTATTTTATTGCATGTTTATCGCAATCTATTAATTCAGGAAATTGTTTCAATAAAGTTATAAAAATATTTCTTTGGCATAAGACAGGCGCAGTAGTGGGAGGAAATAAAGGAAAATAGACAATTGATTGAATTTAGTCTTTCGGACTGTAAGGCCATGGTCCAATGGAATTCTTCTCCTTCATCTCTCCAGATGTTTCGTCCACGACTACTGTGGACATTGTGGTCGCATAATCTTCTTGGAGAGACTGACTGGTTGCTGGAACGGATAGCGTTATATATGGGATGCCTGTGGAACTAAGCTCTGATTGGTTCGCTTGGTTAAGGGGATTGGATCTAGCCTGGAGCTCCTGGGAGATTATTATTAATATTCAGGTTGGCAAAGTAAATGCAACAGAAAAATCCCAGGAGCTCCCTTAACCAAACGAATGAATGAGAGCTTAGTTCCACATGCACTCCTACAATATATAATGCTATCTGTTTCAGCAACGAGCCCATCACCACCTCGTCTACAAGAATAATACCGCGGTCGTGGACGAACCGTCTGAGAAGATGAAGTAGAAGAATTCCACTGGACCACGGCCTTACAGCCTGGAAGATTCAATTCACATTAGTGACACCGGTCGTGAAAGCCTACGTTAGACCGTTGATTGCTTGAAGATAGCCCATCGACTATGAGGTTATTTGAGTTACAGGCCTATCTGGGCGCAACTGCTTACTGGAGAAGTGCAACCACTACAACCGGAAAAAAGAGATAGTTTCACGGCGAGTTAGGTTGGCATTTTTATATTAGTATTTGTATTTTTATTTACAGCATAAAATAATGATTATAATACGCACTAACCTGTGTTAATAAGAAATGTTAAAAACGATGCTTCTCAGCGGAAACACATTACGGCATTTGCGTAGAAAATGATCATATTTCATCTAAACTTTCTTCCGTAAGAAAACGGCATTTAAATTGGTTTCTTGTCATTAACAAGTTGGCAAACAATTTCTCGATTTTCAGGTATTTTCTAGCGAATAGCCTTGCACTCTATGCAAGAATTTGTTTTCATAAGATTGCATTTAAGTCGTAGCATAATTATCGAAAAGTAGTCATTGGTACGCAATTTACACACAATAAAATCACCTAATAACGCACACACGCGCAATCACTCGCTGACAAAGCTCCCTCAAAGTATCCACAATCTATTACTTGAACATGCATTATACCACCTTGGTGGCTGCCTTCTGCCTTTATGCAACCGCGCTCTTTCGGCCCCAAACTCAAATAACTTGACCGTATTTTATTTTATGGTTAATCATCGTTGAAGGTTTTTGAGGGTAAAATGAGCTAGAAATATTAACAAAGTAACCATTTCTTTCTTACAGTTTTCTATAATGTTCGCTAATGTGAACTTCTCGTACACATAACCTCTGGTGGATATTAAATGAAGTTAGAGCTATATCCGGCAGACTCAGAAACTTTGTCGGTGATTTGTATAGCTAATTAGAGTATACCCTACATTCTGCGGGACAAAAAAAAAAGAAATGTCTTTTATTTTCCACGTTCTTATGGCCCGATAAGTTGTAATCAGCACAGAATATGCGTTTAAAATAAACCCATATTAATATAAATGTTACCTAAATGTATACGATACCCATATTTGTAGAGATTACATTATTTCTGAGGGTCTCCAAATTATCTACTTTATACTGTTCCTAATTTGGCATAAAGTGCATCAATTTCTTACAGATGCATCAGTCGCCGCAAAGAGTTTTCATTTGAAGTTAAGAATTGTGCCTATCGCTGAAAGCGCGTGTATTTTATCGACCCCGGAACGCTGCCGGGTTAAAAAGATGGGAAATGAAGAAGCGAAGGGGTAAAGAAAAATAAAACGCTGTAGACGGAGAGCCTTCATTAAAGCAAGTTTTGGCCGAGACATTGTGTCAGGCCCCTTGACTGTTCCTAATGAAGATGAAAATTGCAAAAGTTGGATGTAATAAACCGTATGTCCGTTGTCTGCACATTCTTGCCGCACGCTAATAGGCCCCTAATGAACGCAATTAAACCGCAAGAAAATGACTTTCCCGCCCACATACACGTACGCACACGTGGTTCGTGTGAGCATTTAAAAGCCAGGCATTTATTACTGCATTGCGGTGAAGTTTTCTGAGGTGGCGTGCATGGCTTTTAGAGATATTCGATAATATTTTTCGAAGGAGTTAATTATAAGTAATTATGATATATTTAAGGTAAAAGAAACTTTGTTGTCCTTACATGGCATTGATGGGCGTTGCTAATGGCCGTTTACATCAATAATGTTGCTCAAGTAATTTAGAATATATAATTGGGAAGGTATTGCAAATGTTCGTTAAGCATTACTTTCTAAACTCTACACATTTAAACTACCTACAGCTTACTTAATATATTTCCTTTATCAGTATATGAATAAATAAAATGCATACTTTACCGCCGCGGGTGACCGAGGTTTTTAAGACGCAGACTTGTGAGCGGGAGGTCTGTGGTTCGAATCCCAACAGGATCGTCCTCCCTGAATGGGACTTTTTTTCAGGTTTTCCTCAGTCCCCATAAATGGCAAATGCCGGGGAGGTACCCTAAACTTAGGCCTGGAACGCTTCCTTCCTTAATTAAAAATGTTCTTTCCCAATTTATAATTACATCTCATTTATGCCTGTTTGTTGTTGATGATTTGGTTATTTACGGATGCTTTTTACATTTCAGATCATCAGCGTCCAATTTAATTTGGGGCGTGAAACGGCCTACAAATTTTGCTCAGAGGCCTCTTTTTTCAGGCTTGAGGTTTTTTTTCGTCCCGTAAATGTACAACACGGGACCCACGGCTTTACTTCCCTTCCGAAGCAAGCCATTACTTAGGGTTTTTACTCCCGAAAAAATCCATCGACCCTTGCCGAGTTCGAACCCGCGATATTCAGTTTAGAAGGCAAGTATGGTTACCACTACACCTCCAGGACCGACCCCACCGCTTATGGTGCCTCCGTAGTAAAAACGGGAGTTAAACACCACTCAATAAAAAAGGAAAACAGACATTTTGAGTGTCAAATCTTTTTATATATATATATATATATATATATATATATATATATATCTCTCTCTCTCTCGTTCGTTGACCAAGTAGCTACATAGAAAAAAAGTTCCACAGTTCGAATCCTAGACAAGCAGAAGATCAGAAAACTTCTCATCTGACCTTGTGAGAATCAGTTACAAACATGTCCTTTTTTTTTTTTTTTTAAACAATTTTAAGGGCAATAATAAGGATGGAACCTGAGTGACACATCGTTGGTAAGGATTAGGGAGTGTTTGAGGTGGTGAGATCTTTAGTCATTAAGTTAAATTGTGCAATTTGCGAAATGTTGTACTTTTAGTTTGATATTGGGCTGGATTCTGCGTATCATGCTCAGCAATGGGGCGTTGTGTAAAAGTAAAGGTCTTGAGATGGGTGCGAAGTTGATCCTCAAATTAGTGAATTTGTCGTCGCTGGAAGTTGAGATATTCTTGAGCGCTGTTTATGATGAAGTCTTGAGGTTCTGGATTTGCTGTCTGAGGCTGAAGGACGAGCTGGAGTGGGAAGATCCATAGACGCCTCTTTCAGCCTGTCAAAGCGTGAGGAAGTAGTGGCTTAGTTCGTGACGCTTGGTGATTTAGTCTTGTAAGTTGTCTGATCATCTCGAACAAGATGGACATAGATTGGGAGATGGCCGCTCCCAAGGTGGAAGCTGGAATGGTAGTAGTTGGGGTTCTGTTGTAGCGTGCATCGGAGATCAGGTTGAATTGATTGAAGCTGTTATGGTGTGAGATTATTAGAGTTTGTAACGAGAGTGTTCTGGTGTGGTCTGGATTGGAGAGGGCATGAATGGGTAGCACTTCCGCAGGAGATGCAGAATTTGAGCCCGCAGTGCTGAGAACACTGTGACCTAAGTGCTGCTGCTCCAAGTAGGGGCATCGTGGTCTTTCGGTGCAGTCGCGGCGGCAAAGAGAGATGTGGCTGCGCTGGCTGGCTTCAATGGAGAAAAAGCGACCTGCTAAAGCACATCAGAATTCTTCTTATCTGACGTTGCAGAGTCAGCTATAAACATATCCATCATTACAACAGTGCATGTCTTGGGGAAGCCGAGCCAATGCTCAATGCTGTCTTAATAAGTGTTGCTTAGCGACTTGGGAAAGCCAGGTTGCAATAACAATCTTGACCAGTGTAAAGGTTTTTAAGAGAAATATACAAATAATATGACCACCGGATCAATTTGCGTATAATCTTGAATATTTAAATTAAATTAATATAATCCAATAACATCCTTTATTATCTAACGTTTAATTAGTTGTATTTCAAAAGTGATCAAAACTTTCCATAGCCATGTCTTCAAACATCATACACGGCCAAATCAAAATTAAGCAGATTGCAATGTAAAGGCGAACATTGTGCCTAAAAGTCACAAAAGCAACCAGGTAACTTAATATTCAATTTAAACGCATACAAAAACAGTTGAAAGAATACCAGAAGTCCCAAAATGTCTCTATGACAAACCCTTATATCACCAAAAGCAATGTAACATTGTGAAAAATGTAGTTCTCTTTAAATGGTTATTAGGATTAGTTACATAATCCTTAAAAATTAAAGTATGAAAATCATGCATTCAAATAATTCAATATTATGACTGCTGTGTTTAGTTAAAAGAATATATACAGTGCTTAACTAACTATGGAAGGGAATATATTTATGAATATAATCTGAGCACAATATTCTGCTACCTTGATAACACACAAAATATTCAGAGAAAGATTACGCAAAAGTTTCCATTATCAAGTCATTCTCAAGGCAAATAAGTTTAATTTGTTTTGTATTCCAGGCATTTCTTAACCATATTTGGAATAGAGAATAAGGTGTGAAGAAATTTAATGGTTAAATGAAACAAAAGTAGGTTATATAAATATACAGAAATAACACATAATAAAAATGGCACATTAAAAATTAGGATTCATCTTTTATAATGTGGCTTTCATGTAAAAGAACTGTATTTTTCATATAAAATAAATCAAAGCAGTAAGCCGTAAAATAACTTATTTTACAGGATTAAAATTACAATCAAATAGGAGAAGTGTTTGCAATTTGTCTATTAAAACAAAATATGATTATGGATTGGATTTCTCAGTAAGTGATGTCGGTTTTAAAGGTTGTCAAGAATTAAATGTATAAATGTTTATTTAAAACTTCAACATGCATTACAATATGTTGCATAATAAATGTATATTTATTGGAAGAAAGAACTGAAATAAGGATTTAAGCATTTATTTGCAATTACCTGGTTAATCTATTCTAATAAAATTAATATAGTTTAAATTGCTTCCTCCACGAATATATTATGCATAAGATTATTGAGGCTACTAACTGACAAATCAGTCATTGAAAAGACAGTAAAACATAAGTCACCAAACAAGCAGACTCAGGGGTAACTTCTGTTTACGATTTCTATGTTAATTGGGTTGGTAAGAACAGAGAAGAATAATTCTGAACTTCAATCTTAGTTAAGGGCTGGCAGGGGGTTTCCTCCGAGAGGAAAGGACGTGATGAGAGAAGTACTACACAGTAGGATCTAAAACAGCCAGGCTAGGGCTGGGTAAGGACATAGTCGGATCAGTAATATGTTTCCAAACAGATATCGTCGGGGCCCCATGCACAGAGAGTCAACAGCGCAGAAGGGCCGCCTACATACCAGAGCAGAAGTATTTCTAAAGCGCAAGGCACCGTCACACCGACTTGGCACCAGCTCAGAGAGAAGAGAGAAAATTTCGTGGAAAGGAAAGATCCATCCGAGGAAACGACTCGCCGACTAGAAGAAGCCACGAAAACCCAGTCAGAATGGTCGGCTCCAAGGGTTTGAACCCAGAACCTCCGAAATAGGAGTTTTAATGGTAGTTACTACCTGTTTTTAATACTGAGTCACTATAGGCGATAGACACTGATGGTTCATGAAATGAAATGATAAATTGGGAAAGCAGTTTTTTAAAAGAAGGAAAAGTCCCAGGCCTAAGTTAGGGTACCTCCCCGGCATTTGCCATTTATGAGGACTGAGGAAAACCTGAAAAAATCTCAGTCAGGAAGGACGGTCCTGATTGGATTCGAATAGGAGTGCCAAGTGTTACCACTTCCATTCGTTCCGCTGCTAATTAACACAATGAAGACTATTTCGCAACAGTAACCTTGAACCTCCAATGACGTTCACATGTAAAAGTAATTAAAACAAAATATTAGATGCCACATGTAAGCGAATGTGAAACTCCATCTATCCTACAGAAAATGAAATGAATACTGTACTACTTGTACATATCTCGTTTGTTTGTATCATAAGCTCCATCAATGTGAACTACGTAAACCGTCGGAAGACACTACAACCTCTGTGCAGCTAAGTTATCACTATTATATGGTTCAGCAAACAATATCCGTTTGTGACTGGCCTTGGATGCATCAGTTTGAAGTCTTACAGTTTGAATATCTTATGTTTAATGATGAAATGTATAAGCTTTCAGAAAAATGTTGCGTTCTAAAACATCATGTGTTTAAACTCTACTCCTGATTGTCAACTTCTTTGTCGTATCTTTGCTGGGAGTGTGTACTGTTGTCAGATAATGATAGTGTTTGAAATGTAACGAAGAGAAAAACCAATATTTGACTACATTATATTTAAAGTTTCGTGTAACCAGTAACCAAAAGATGTCGTGGAAGGGGAGAGTAACATAAAACCTATCAAATAATAAGGGAAACAATAGCATTGTTATATAGAAAAAAAATAAAGCACTGATACAAAAAAGAATCCAAAGAGTATGCATGTTGGAAGTGTAGTTGAAAAAAAAAAGGTCAGAGTAAAAAATAAAAAAGAAAATTTATACCAGAAGGACACAAAGGAACAGAAGCACTAGGAAAGCATCCCACAAAAGGAAACTGGAATGCACTCAGCAACTTCTCGAGTTTGAAAAGAGTACAGGTGTAGATGGACATCGCTCTATACAAAAAAAACCTTGGGGAGCTGAAATCGATTACAGACAACATTTTTACGCTTGAGAGGGAAAACGTTGACCCATCCTCTAGGAGAAAAGAAGGCTGTGGTCGGAGGAAACACAGTCCGTCATGAACCTCAAGGAGAACACGCGGGGAAAGGGGTGGTGTCGGCGTGACGGGCACGACAAAGACCGGCGAAACTGGATGCTGGAAGGTTACAGTCTCTCCCAGCTGCCAAGTTTTAATTAAAAACACAAACAAGTACACAACCACTTGGCAGTACGCAGAACACAAGACTTTGCTACCGACTCTCTATGTTTCTGCTTTGAAGGTTTTAAAATGCTATTCCTATGAAACGAAAACTTACAGCCGAGACCACCCGCACGAAGAGCTTATTGATATTCGCAGAGAGTTGCACATTTTACATAAAAGTAGTCCCTAAATCCTATGAGATGTAGCAGAATGAAATGAGGCAATAAATAAACAATGCGCGTTCTATAGCATAGATTTGTTAACTGGAGTATAAAGGAACAAAATGTTATAAATTGTATTAAAAAGTTAGTGCTCAATGGGTATTCAAATTATAATACAATTAAGTATAACACATTTACAGAGGCTATAAGTAAATTTTGTTGCGCAGGGAACCAATGTTCGATATTCACATTTATAATTCCTGTTTCTTATTTTTATTGCATATAAAATGAAAGAAACGAGTGGCTTAAGTAATACTTTCTGAAACACAAAGGAAAAGTTTCCAATTATATAAAATGAAGGAAATTTAAAAGGTTTTTAAAAATTAAAAAGAGAGAAACCCCATGAACATCCCACAGAAGAAAAGATGAAAAAAATTAAGTTATGAAGAAGAAATTGCACAACCTTTCAAGACATATTTTTTAAAAAAAAACAGTGATAGCATTTTCTATGCTCATAAAATAATAAATGGTAAACTAAACTAAATAAACTAAACTAACGGGTGTAAAAATTTAAGATCGCCTTATATGTACAAGAAAAACGTAAAATAATCATCTGTTTAAATTGTCACACCTGGAAAGAAAAGGTATGCATATATTTTAATTTTTCTTTAATATCTCTAAATGAAGATGAAGATTCATACACGATTCATACCAACTCTGGCTCCATTTATAGCGCTAACCCCCACCCCCCGGCTTATTAGGAGACAGAGGTTTAAAAGGATAATTATTTTCGTAGACAGATTAAATATTAAAACAAAACAGTTTATAAAAAATAATATATAAGTTAATATGTCATTATGGAAATATAAACAATGCCAGTTCTAGTTGAGAAAGAAACTACCTGTATGAATGAAAAGAAATTTATAATGTAGACCTAATTTAATATATCGATAATTATACAAAAATATAAAATATTTGTGTCATCTGGCTTTGCTAAAGTTTTCAGCTAGTGAGGAAATACTGGAAGTAGACGATAAAATGCTTTGAATCTTGGAAACTACAAAGATTATTTCAGCTACTGACAAGTTTCATTTCTGCCAGCAAGTTTTAGTCCATTAAGGAATCCTGAGAAAGTACAGTTATAGATGTCGTTAACTTTTTCGTCTCCAGGTGGGAGGTAGAGATATTTCTTTAATGGAAGCAAGTTGTGCAAGGCTGTCAACAGCTGGAAACAAATGACTGAGCATATATCCAAGAGGCTCGCCGTTTCTTGGCAGCTCCATTGTGTCGTCGCGTAACAATTACATGAGAGTGGCTTAAAATAAATGCTTCTTCGTGATGCACGGAGATCTTCACTATATGCTGTTGAGACATCACATCACCAAGCAAAGTAATGCAATTAAAGCTATACACACAGACAAGAAAAATACTCAAGTTTTTAAACTATGGCTTAATAGATAATTATTGTATGCACTTTTTGAAACTTTTACTTCCTATTATTTCCAATATAAATTTACTATTAGTCTTTTTAAGCTGAAGACACGGTTTTGAAAGAGAAATATATATTTGTATTGTAAATTGTTTACGTTTCTGTAAATTTAATGTATTGGAAAATCAACGAGCAAACATTACTCCAATCGCTGCACAGATCAATATTTTTACATGAAATAAATTTATATAAAATAGTTTAATAATACATTATTTTGTCTTATTATTCCTTTAAAATATTAATAAATTTATACATTTTAATATTTAATTATAAATGTTAATGTTATAGAATTAAATTTATAAAATGAACAATGTGTTAAAAATAGCTCCTTTAGAGGGAAAGTAGTAATTTTATTCTCAATGAAATATTTTTGTACATTCTATACGCTTAACATGATAATATTTTCATACTAACAAAACTTAATATAATGTATAATTTATTAAAATATTGTTACATTATTAATATGTAATATAATTATTTAAAGAGAGCCAACGTGTTACCGAATGCATATCCTATTTCTTGTTTTCCAAAACGCCGCTGGCTAGTAGCAGTATGGATTATTTTTCGATAAGCATCGCTAAAAGTGTTTATTATTTAATTTTCCAGAATATTTATCCGCATTAGCACAACAGTATCATATATCCAATTAACATTAACTCGTCGAAGAAACAGTTTACGATCCCCACAACGCCGCTAAAGCACAAATTCATAAACTAAAGATCTGCGCTTCGAATTCCATCAGTACTATCTTCACTAACTAACGTTTCTTCTAGTTTTTTTCGTTAGTCTTCATTAATGGCAGATGCTGTGGAGATATACTAAACTTAGGCCTTTACGCTTCCTAAAATTCCTTTCTCAATTAATAATTTCACCTCATGTACCATCAATGTTCAATGAAGATTATACCTAGTAATAAAAAGGGGCGTAAAGAAAAATTTAACGAATAAATAAACAAATAATTTTTAACTTCCTTCCTGGGGTACGATAGCCCTGAACGGCCAGCCATCCGCGGCAACCATGGTGTTGGTGTCTTTGGCCTCCGTCGTACAAACGGATGCAATGTGTTTAATCAGCTTTGTTATTTAATCCTTCGGTCACTAGCACAGAGGAATGCGTTTGCGCCAGAGCTTTTCTCCACAGCTAAATGTTATTATTTTGGTAAAGTTGGCATTACTAATCTATTGCTTGATTTCGTTTCTTGAAAAAATATTAATATTTAGGATTGAGACTTTAAACCATTGAAAAGAGTAGTAGATTTTGAAATTTCTACATATGAAGCAATTGAGTGAACATGTGGTAAAGTAGCTCAACTCCTTGGTTGAAAATTTTATCTATGCCGATACTGGTAGCCGAGGTTGTGATCGGAAGTTTCGATACTTAAAGGTGCTGCCACTGTCTTCAGTTTCTTAAATATCTTCCCACTTCCTTGCTCCAAATGGGGAAACAAAGGAAAAACATCCCTCACTTTGTTAAAAATATTGAAACATAGCTACCTGAGAGATCTAGAAATTTTGAGGAAATATTCACCAGAAAAATGTTTATGTTTGGACGATTAATAAAGCTGCAGTACTTTTTTACTTAGTTGCCTATATTGCTGAATCCTTGATTGCACATGATGGAGATTTTAGAAACGTGTTGTGATAGAAATTCTCAGTTTTTATTACATTCTTATCATTCAAAAGGCTAAGTGGAGATGGTTGCAGTTGAGCTATTCTTTTGTTTAACATGCAACGTTTATTAATTTATATAGTTCATTTTTTCCCCAATGCAGTAATGACATTTACTCATAAGCCATTAGTCACACTATCCAAATGAATAGTTAAGAACAACAACATTAAGAATGAGTTATTTTGAAAACTCAGTTACATAAATGCTGTATTAATAACCATTAATACTATAACAGTTCAGAGATTACTCCAAGACTAAGTTGCCACCATAACAATATACTGTGAATTATGGCATCACTTATTTTAAACAAATATAAAAGTTTGCAGCGACAAATAAATAGGGAATTTGATTTTTGAATTCCCCGAAAATGAGGCCTATGGTGCTACGGTTCTGCTTTCAGCTACCCTCTTAATTTAAAACTTAAACACAGGGAATTTTTTATTAAACAACTTGTATTATTGGAAGTAGTAAATTTTTTCTATTTACTTATAAAATATTAAATGTTGATTAAATTGCAACGAGTGTCAGCCGTATCCCGCTAAAACTACAAAGATGAAACTCTTTTCCCTTTAAGGAAGCTACGAGCCGAAATATAGTATCATTAAAACAACATGCATTGTATTATTAACAATGTCATCATATGCACTCCTGAATGAAAACAATTATCAGAATGTAACAGAGCATATTACTGTCACAATTAAAATGAACAACGAAGAATAACTGAAATATTTCCCATTATAAATGTTAATACAAAAATAAGAATGTTTAATAACAATTATAATATATAGTAAATGGTAAAATTAACTGTAAACAATGCCTGGATTTAAGCAGCTTTAGCAAACTAGAGAACATAGGCTTTCACGGCCGGAGTCATAGGTGTAACTGTGTGATATTCCTGACGTTTCATCTGCAACTATGGCAGACATCTTTGGTGGCGTGGATGGGTTCTCCTCTCTGGTAACACCGCGTCTGAAGCTTTGGCTGTCAAGAATCGCTGAGAGGAGAACCCGTCCATGACACCGAAGATGTCTGCCGTAGTTGCAGACGAAACGTCTGGAATCTTCATCTCCAACAGACCACAGCAAAACAGCCCGGAAGAATAGCACAGTTACACTTTTAGCAAAATAAGTTCAAGGATGGCAAAAATTACCAAAGAACTTCTAAATGACAAATTTAGCAAAGAATACTTGCATCGAAAAAGCAAAATAAGAAGAAATTGAGCAAAGAGGCACCGTCCAGATTCCACGAATAAAATATATGAGAAATAACAAAAAGGAGACCCAACGGTCCCCAAGCTTTAAGCCAAATCTTGTTTATGTAAGCAGGACAAGCAATTAACTCACTATCAAGGTAATTGACCGGAAACGTGAAAATGGAGGAAAAAGATGGCAGTTTTTTAACCAATCATCACTAATCCCCGATTTCTAGAAAGTTCTAGAAAAGTGTGCAGGACCAAAAGAAAGGATAAAAATGCAAATAAGAACAAATTTGCATTAAAATAAATTTGTATTTTATGCAGAACCTAAATATATACACACCGCCAAGGGTGGCCAAGGTCGTTAAGGCGCGGTCTCGTGAGGAGGAGTTTTTTTTTTTTGATTGATTTATTTATGGACGCTCTTTAACATCTCAGGTCATCAACATCCCATTCAACTCAACGTGAAACGGCCGACAAATTTTTGCTCAGAGGCCTCTCTTTCAGGCTTGAGGTTCTTTTTCGTGCCGTAAATGTACGACAGGGGACCACGGCTTTACTTCCCTTCCGAAGGAAGCCATACTTAGGATGTGAGGAGGAGGTCTAGGGTTCGAATCCCGTCAGGACCGTCCACCCTGACAGATGTTTTTCCAGTTTTCCCTCAAATCCTCATAAATGGCAAATGCCGGGGAGATACCCTAAACTTAGGCTTGGAACGTTTCCTACCTTAAAAAAAATAATTTCCCAATATATCATTTCATTTCATGTATCACCAGTGTCACCGCCTGTAGTGCCTCAGGAGTAAAACCGGGCGTTAAACACTAATCAAAAAATATATATACATAATATATTTAAAGATTTTTCAATTTCCATTAAAACCCTTTAATATAAATTTAATATGTCTGAAAATTTTCTAAAAAAAATTAATGAAAAGTTTAACTTTAATTGTTTTACGCGTTATTTTAAACCCCTTGTATGAAAGCATAGTCGTGTACCCCTTTTAGTGACAGAGGCATTTAAAATTAATGTTAATTATTTCAGAACGTTGTACCATTTTGTTAGTCAACTTCGGCGCGCATTTAATGGTGAATTGGGAATTAGGGACTATGTGATTTCACTATGATGTGGATTAAGAGCAGTAGATGCATAGACGCCATCATGTTGGAAGATCTCTTTGCAGCACTAGTAAATGGAACGTTATCAAACATGGTCTGCTTCAATTAGTAACAGTTCGTTACACAATAGGCCAGCAAAATTAACAAATGCAAACAGGGAATCCCTGCGCGCCACTCTTAAAAGCAAACACCCAGTACACTAAAAATCACTCTGGAACTTTGTTTACCAATTCTGGGAAGTTTTGTTAATAAACCAGTTTGAAAAGTAGAAATCATATTTTATGCAACGCTCAGGCATTAGGTAAACTGCAGGTGATTTGTTGAGCTAGAGAGAGAGAGTGCGATTGGGTGAAGTGAATTATAAATATATACCCAAGAGACTCCTTTAGAGAGGTGAGAAACCTATGGAGAAAACCGGAAATATTGGCCAATTTTGCATGTAGGTAGGCAATAATACTTATAGAGTTAAACACCCTGTAGTTAAGGAGGAAAAAACAAAGTTTAGAGCGAAATACAATTGTTTGTTTAGACTTGTAGTATAAAGGTAAACTGACTAAGACTGCAAGATTCGAAACAAATATCTGCTTCTTCGGTAGAACTAACGATTAATATAAATAAAAATTATGTAACTCTTGGAAAAATATAACTAAAATAATAAGAACTAGAGAAGCAGAAATAGATAAAACACTTAAATAGTCCCACAATTTTCGCTATATTTTGAACAAATTGTGTCCTTATTCAAAGGCGCGCGTGCGTGCGCGCACACACACGAACACACAGAAATTCCACATTTGGAGTTTGGATACATTAGTGGAAACAACATGGCCTTCAGCGGACGCGAAATTACCGATAAGACTGGAGCTAAGCTTCCGTTGATGGAGGTAATTGAGTTTGCTCAGTCGAATTTTTCACGTTAACTGTTTCTTTGGGAAGCGCATGCTAGTATTTCTATGTATTTATTTGTGTGTTGCGGAATAGCCAAGGTGAGATATATGCTACAATAAAAAATATTTATCTATAATTATTATGTCCACATGAAATCGTACAAGTACTGTATAAGAGCATTTGTTCCTAAGTTTCCAGCAGTAACTTCTGCATCGGAAGTCTAATTTTCACATTGGTGAACAAAGTTCAAACCAAGGCGTTTTCATTGATAAGAAGTCAAGGGCATAAAAACGGGTGTTGATGAAGGAGAAAATTTGATGAAATTTAACCTGGAAAGTCTTTAACACGATCAGCCCAGCAAGTTGGTACATCTGTTGGCAGTGTGTTTAAATCCAATCAGTTGCTGAAGATTTATGGGTATATAATCATTTACGTACTTGAAATAAAAGCATGGAGATGGTGAAACAAAATATATGGTAGGCAGTTTACAATATTCGCGAGGATGAATTGCGATGAGTGTCTCAAAATATTTTCAAATTTCAGGCATGTCTCATAGAGAAGAGCAGGCACTTCGAACATTTATTGTGATTATAAATATAATATTAATTACCATTTACTACTAATAAAGCAAGAAAAAATGCGCGCTCCGAGTTTCAACCACGAGATTTAATTTCCCTCGGAAGGATGTGAGACCCTTACACAGCAATTTCCCGACGAAAAAACAGCTTCCCGATTGCGTAGAGGAATGTGCTAGTATTCATAAACACACACATATATGCATATAAGTGTTATCCCAAAAATAAGCTTCCCTGTTTTTTATCATGTATTTTATTCGGGTGTGTTGTCAGCACTCAAGCGATTTCATGCGTCTGCCCACACTGTTAGCGGTGATGAACTAAACATCATAGAAATGACACTACAAAGCGTGTTCGAGCGTGAATTGTTACGTGCCGTGTTAGTATTTTTTTCTGCAGAAAACGAACTGCTCGGTATATCCATACTGAACTAACCTCTGTTTATGGGGAAGGCAGCATAAGCATCGAAGCAAAAACGGATTACGACAACCATGAGCAATGCTGTTCTAGCTGTTCGCACTAAAATTGGTGCCACATAAGCCAAAAAAACAAAAAACAAAAAAAAAAAAACCGGTAGTATTGAGTTAAAATTGTTTTGAAATGTATGTTTGTTTACACTGCAGTGACCTCAGTATTATTCCAGTAGCGCACTAGTGGTGAATGACTCTCTCAAGGCTACTTTTATCAGCTGTGTTATACTGTGTCAGTTGCTGCCTTCTGTTCGAACTGTAAAGACTGCAGTTTGTTCATTGTGCATCTCAAAAGTGAAAGTTTATTTAAGAAAGTTTCTTGATTATTCTTATCATTGTTCACTGAAATGCCTACCGAAAAATTCACGTTTGCACAAAGAATTTTTATGTACGATACATACGAAAAAATCGAATCATGTATGCAGCTGTATAGACGGTTTCAGGAGAAATTTCCTTGTATTCCAGTTCCAGGAGGAAAAACTGTTAGATATCTGATTAATAAGATCGCTAAACCTAAGAAGCGAAAAAGAAATGGCGAAATTTATGCATAATTCGAACGCTCTCCAAAGAAATCTCTTAAGACGCATTGCACAGCA
Organism: Metallyticus violacea; assembly: GCA_030762175.1. Lineage (NCBI taxonomy): Eukaryota > Metazoa > Arthropoda > Insecta > Mantodea > Metallyticidae > Metallyticus > Metallyticus violacea. The sequence continues at coordinate 55,093,114 of CM060833.1, read as the reverse complement.
AGTGGGTGTTTCAGAAGCCTCAGTTCAAAGAGTTAGTAAACTTTTAAAATTGAAATGTTACAAAGTGACTACAGTTAATGAATTATAACCTCGTTACGATAAAAAACAAGCAAATTTCTGTAATAGAATTTTACAAAATATGGTTGACGGTACTGTTGAACCACATTTAATAATTTTCTCAAATGAGGAATGGTTTCATTTAAGAAGGAACAATCCGCACACCATAGACGAACTTAAGGGCAAAGAACAGAAAGTTTACACATTACGCAAAAAGAACTTATACATGTGAAGGGAACTTTCATCCCAAGATGCCAGAAATGTCTGAATGCAAATGGACACCACTTATAACAAGGCTATTGCATTATAGTGCATGTTACTGTCACTGATGAGCAAGTATGCGCGAGTATTAGAACGTAACCCCCCCCCCCCCGTGTAATAGACAGTTGGCATGCGACCCGCGGTCGGAAAACTCTGTAGTTTCTATTTGATTTGTATCGAAGTAATGTTCAAGTGTTACCCAATATCTCTAGAGTGTACGTTTTTCAAGTTGAACTACCAACACATGCATTTATTGAAACTTTGAGGCTTTCTCGAGGTAGGTGTAATTTGAGCTCCATTACTGTCGAAATTAGATAAGATACACTTACCTATCAATATTACGTAATTTATTTAATACCTTCCCTTTTTCACAACGCTGTAATGACATTAACTTAGTTTAGGGGCGCATCGACCTTTACAGTGTAGCGAATCCACCCCGAGACCCGTTGAAGATAATTGTGTTTCACTGCCGAAATGGGTTGTAAATCCGCCGAACGTCGTTCCGTAAATGCAAGTTAGTATTCTGCTGTGGTTAAAGCTACTTTTATTTGTAATGGTACACAAGATTGTGCTTCTTTGTATTTTATTTAAAAATGTGCTACTTTATATAAATATTTATCACAAATATATCGTTTTTACATATATAAGTTAAGACTCAAAATAAAAGATTACAAAAAGCAGGGCTTCCGTAATTTGTTTCCACTAAAAGTCACAGGTATCTGAAACATTCGTTAATCTATTTAGTTTCTTACTGAAGCTCAGAAAAGGCACTCTGAGAGATAAATATTCATGATAAAACGTTAGCTAAAGGTATCAAATAAAAAAAAGATATAAAATAAGTTAACAAGTGGGACACTCTTGGCAGCTATTAAAGGGTACCTGAAAAATATCCGGTCATTCAATTAGCTGACGGCAAGATACTCCATCGGTAGATAAATCATCGCTCAAGGCCAGCCGGGCTACACGAGTAAGGGTGCGCAGGCAGATTTTACTAAACTGCTACGTTGGTCTTGAATCTTCAGTATATAATTGAAAGAAATAACATGAGTACAAGAACAAAGTTAATTAAGAATACTGAATGACAAACTGCTAAGCCTATTGATTCCATTTCTCAATGAGCGTTTATGGATAAGAAGTTCTTTCTTCTTGTCAGGATATTTTTGAAGAAAGATTCATAGATGAGTAAGATCTAACTTGAAATATGATTCATAAATGATAACACGTAAAAATTTAACTTCTCACAAAGACTTAAGAATTATAACGGTAATTTCATAAGCTGATGTTAGTTGGCCAGCGTGTGGAAAATAGTAATTATTATTATTATTATTATTATTATTATTATTATTATTATTATTATTTTATTTATATTTTTACTTTTTGAATAGTGATTTACTCGACCAGGGGCTTTCTATGTACAATGTTCTGAAATCTGTGGTGCAAATTACAGCTTTATACCAATTGTGTTTAACGCCTGTTTTTACCACTAAGGCACCACAGTTGGTGGACACTGATGATACACGAGATGAAATAGTATATTGGCGAAGGATATTTTTTAAAGAAGAAAACATTCTAGACCTAAGTTTAGGTACTTTCCCGGCATTTGCCATTTATGAGGACTGAGGAAATCTTGGAAAAACCTGTCAGGGAGGACTGTCCTGGCGGGATTCGAGCCCCAGACCTTCCACAGTTCGCCCCTTCAGGACATTGGCCATCCGTGGGGATATCTGTTAGCATGACATGGGTAAATACATACTTTTTAAGTGCAACAGAATTTATTGGACTGCAACTCAAGTGATTCTACCTCCGAATATTGTGTTACCCTACCAGCTACTCTCATCCAACTCTAATGTATCTCGGGTTGTCGCGAGTGATGAATTACTGGCCAATGCATTTTCGCCGCGGCGTAGGTCATCATTTAATTGGATGATCCGATACTTTTAGTACGAGTTAAAATTCTATTTAGAAAGGTAATTAATACTCAACTTTTTATCAACAATTACCACTACTCTTTTGATTTGATGTGACAAGAAATATCAAATACGTTCAAGCAATGAGGAGAATCTTTCTAAAACATTTGTGCAATCTATCATGCCTCTAGTTTCGGTTGCCTTTTGATTTACGTGATAATTTTATATTTACAGATTGAAACACATTTGATAAACTTCCAAGAACTCATCTTCACTATTGTTACAAGAAAATGCAGACAATGAACTGTAAAAAAGACAACTGATTAACTCTAAAGAACCTTCTGTGTATTACAAGCATATTGCACGTTCAAGGAAAACAGGAATAGCTACTTTTTTATTGATTAATTTACGGTCCCTCTTTAACATCTCAGGTCATCAGCGTCCCATTCAACTCAGGGCGTGAAACGGCGGACAAATTTTGCTCAGAGACCTCTCTTTCAGGCTGGATGTTCTTTATCGTGCCGTAAATGTACAACACGGGACCCACGGCTTTACTGTCCTTCCGAAGGAAGTCATGATTAAGATTTTTACTCCTGAAAAAATCCATCGATCCTGACCGGGTTCGAACCGGTTTTAGAAGGAAAGTATGGTAACCACTACACCACCAGGACCAAAAAAATACCTACCTCCAGAAGCATATACTAATAGAGTAAAAAGAAACCGAAAATATCTAGAAGCTTTTATTATAAAGGAGATGGATACAATAGAGATATAATACATCACATTTTCCATATCACTTTCCGCAGCAGTCTTGCAGTTCATTTTTCGTTACTACTCGCAGAGCGTGCGTCGCATACTACTTCACCTCTACGGCCGAAGTATGCTCCTGGTCTTGAAGCAAGCTTTCAGCCTTCGGAAGCAAGTATTAATATATTTAATTAACTCGGCATGATCTGGAAAACGCAGAAATGAGGTAGACATGGTTTTGCCAGGAATTCGCTCACTTAAACGACCAAAGTGATGGAGAGCAAAATTCTTTCCTTGTCACACATTAGGACTTTTTTGTTGAACTGATAACATAGTCCGCTTTGAAATGTACCTGGCTGCGCGCATGTGAGTCACAATCGATTAACTGCTACTCCTGCCCAGACGTATGCCTGGAAATGTAGGCAATATTGACAGTAGCACGGCAGAACTAGGTGAAGTTCGGTTTCTTTTTGACACCAGTATAGAAATTATTCATTAATATTACTGGGCCAACAATTGTACTACAAACAACTCTCAGTAAGATCGATTGATGTAAACGAATGTGGTATACAAAAAAAAAAAAAAAAAAAAAAAAAAAACTAAATGGTGGTTGCAGGAAAATAAGACTTTTGCAACGTCTCAAGTAAACATTAGTGATTAGCAATTTCTAGCTCCACATATTGACTGCTTTATTATTTTATTCCTGAAACTCTAAAAATTTTAATATAGTAACAATATTTTAGTATTTTCAAATATTTTTCAGTGTTTTTGGCGCACTTGGGCGTGCACTTTAAACTCATATGTTGCGGACTTATGAAGCAGCAATCAACAAAAAGCATCGTACGTTACTAATATAAATATTTCATGCAAATAAAAAAAAAATAAAATAATATTATCGAACAGAATTTTATTTTTATTCTTGTATGTTGCACAAACTTAAATATCCCTCAGACGTTTTGCAGCTGTATAGGCCCAGCCTCTTACCAATGTAGTCCATGATAAATCGAGAACATTTTACCAGATTTAAGTTGACAAAATAGGCAGTACTCAGAGGGTGGAAAATGAAAACTATGTGCAGATTTGGTCTCCAAAGTGTTTGCACAATATGAACGATTTATGGGAGGTGAATTGTCTGCAACAACAAAACATCTTTCGATAATAAGTCTTGGTATTTGGTTCAAAATGCAGGCTTCAGTTTGTTGTAAAGTATTTTATTGTAACTCTTTTGTACTTTTTTGCCAAATATTAGCCCCCTGCTAGTTCCAATCAACCTACCATCTGCAGATAGTTGGGTTTTGATTTTCTTTTTGATTCACGATTCTGAGAGTTTCCATTCCATTGTGTTTGCATTGGTTCGAAGTAGTCAATTCTTAACGCATCTTCAATAACTATTCTTACAAAATTCTTCATCGTTTTGCATAGCAATCCGGCAAGTGTTGACAGTAATCGTCGTATTGTGCTTGTGCTCTTCAGCGAACTGCTTCGGCACATGTCATGCATAGACTTCATGAAAGTCTAAACTCATTATGCATCTATGACTAATTTTCATATGATCTGTCACATCGTCACTGGCCACTTGTCGCTTCATCTACATTATAGCAGGGATATGCTGAATAATGTGGCCAGTAGTGAATCTGAATAGGCGCCTTACTGTATTATGTATACCGCTTGTCCCACCATGTGTGAACTTTACATTCGTGTGCACTCGGGTGTGATTCACGGTCATCACTGGATTAAATGGAAAAAAAGATGCTATCTATTAATAATATATCAATAATAATATAATATGTTAATGTAATTATTGAACTAAATCCTAAAATACAGTTAAACTCTATTGAAAATATAACCAACTATGTCTGAAATATCTTTGACAGCATGGCAAAGGAATCTCCTAGGTTCACACTCTCGCAGACTTAACAAAGAATGACATGGGTAAAACAATAAATTCCACCGTTCGAGTGAGACGTGCAGTTATCCGCTCTCTCTCTCTCTAATATATACTACAATCCCCTAGAGATGGGGGCCCGTAACAAATACACTTTTAACACTTAATAATGTGCCTGTGCAGCATGCACATAGACTTTATCAACGTCTCCGACACTTGCAGCACGTAATTATAACCAAAACAATTCCCCAGGCGTCAGACCGGTCCTTAATTAAATTATAGAGAGACAGGTGGCAGTGTCTCTATCCAAATTTACACGTTGGTTGTCGTCAGTTTAGCGCCCGGCTGGTCGACCGCCGGGACGACGGTTTTAATCTACAAGTGTCACTGTTATAGACAAAACGCCAGTCGCGGCCCCCATCTGGTGTTGAATACGAGTACATACGCTGGACGCCTGTCGCCACAAGAGAAATGCAATTAAGTGTTAGCAGTGGAAATCCCCAGTTTTTAACCTCACACTTTTCGACTTTTCTCATATTAACTTCTTGCATACACTCAAAAATTCATTAAATTCGTGAACTGCAGGCTAGTGGTGACGGTGGGACATTCTGCACAACACGGCGCGCGGCGGAAGCTAACATTATTAAATGTGAGGCAGAACTTAGACTGCTGACGAAGGGTAGGTAATGCAATGATGATTTACTGCTATTGTCTTCAAAGGATGAAGTTACCCACTCCGTTGTAGCATGTTAGTTAATTATTCGTTCCATTATATGTACGTTGTAAGAGCAAATTTCTGTTAACAAGCGCAGCTACTAGACAGAAATGCTCTTACACTACTATGAGATAAAATAGTACCTATTTAATCGTTTGAATTGAATTACCGAAAAGGATTGAAAACTCCAAAACGTTTGTTTTCCAACTGAAAAGGGCATACTTATTATTCTGACATATACGTGCTGAAATTTTAATTTTATTTATATGTGTGTATGAGTGTGCTGAATTTTACATCATAAAGGTCTACATATATGGTTTTTACATCTATAAAATGGTTTTTGTAGAATTTTTAATACTAAGAGTCGTGTTTAATAATAATAATAATAATAATAATAATAATAATAATAATAATAATAATAACGTTAGTATTAGTGCATAAATATAGTGATATTATTTGATTTTGGGGCGCAACAATGCACTAAGAATGTCAGTCTTCAAGATATATAGCGCATGAGCTGGTAGCAGTTTGTAGTTTTTAAAGAAGGCTTTGCCACCAATTGTTTGTGCATTCGTATATAACTCGTGTGTAAATTGTGAGAATTTTTCCTCGTTAGTTAAAAATATATTCTTGAAGAAAGTTAAAATACATATGTGAAAATGAATTCTTGTGGTAAGGCAATTTGCTGGAAATATTCTGGCAACTGTGTTCCAGATAGAGAGAAATCTAATGGTGGAGTTCGAAGGAGGCTTTCACAGATCCTGTACAATTAATCCAGCGATTGTCGAAAAGGTTCGTAAGGACATCGCAGATTTGGACTACCAAGTTCTTGTATCGTTTTATTGTATAAGGTTTATTAAGCTTAAATACTTTTACAACCCATATTAATTTTAAAAACGTTTCTTTCGGTCCCTTCTATTACCCCTAAAAGTATGGTAATTGCATTTTTGAACACGCTGTATAAATTGGTAGGTTTATTCCAGAGGTGTTTTTTTAAACATGCAATACTAGGGTACATTTTAAATTAGTCATATTCTCTGCAACTTGTCATATTTTTCAATGTGGAGTATTAAGGTAAAGTCTGCCAGCTAGCTAAGCAGTAGTTAAATTTAAGAAAAGCGTATACTAAATTTAATTTTTATTTTAATTAATTATAGTATTTATAAAGTTCTCTATGTAGTAAAGCAGTAACAAATGTAATTAAATTTTTCCCTAAATCCCTTTTAATAAAATAAATTTAATGCCCATCATTATTCTTAAATTTTTAAAAGCATTTAGGCCAGTTAATTCTTTACCTTTGAAAATTGCAAATTGCAAATCATCATTCATTCATTTAGCGTTTAAAAATTGCATTTCATCAGAAAAAGCGAACTTTAAAGTAATTTATATTTTATATACTCTTTATATGAAAAGTGAAAAATGCTGAAGAAAGCCTCCTAAAATGAAAGAATGCTTTTGAGAAAACTTTAAGGCAACGTCCATCTCACAGAAATTTGCTAAGAGCTAAAGACTCCTTTACGCAAGTTTAACCCAGAATTTAATAAAACCAAATACAACAATATTTAATATTTCGCCTCTTCTATTAGCCGCTAGCCTCATAAAAGTCCAAGAAGTATTACACTTTGTCTCATAGATGGCATTTATTTGTGTAGTTGCTTTCCTGTACCTTCCATTTTGTTTTATTTTTACAATTTTAACGCTTGCAATACCTTATTAAACTTTTATATTTTAAATTTAGACCCAAACATATACTTATAATAATAAAGAAAAACATTTGCAGATGTGTATCACATAAACCTTGTTTTAACGAATAGTTTCAGTGAATTCGGAACTTCCACAGCTGTGACTTTATTTAATACATCTGATTGCGGATAGTCGGAATTCTATCAAAGTACTGGAATAGTTTTATTCTATATAAATGAACGAGCGGCAATCGTAGGCGGCTACAACGTTTGGTTAAATAATTCATTCCACCATGCAGATTTCATGTAATGTATTTCCGGTTTGTATAAAATTACAGCATATAAATGAACTATCCACAATCTTTCAGAGAATGTAGAGGGATTTTGGACAAGCAATTTTGCTCATTCAAATTTCAAAGTTATGGCATTACGTTTCTAAAAGACTAGCACGCCACTGAGTTTCTATTCATAATGATACCACGAAGCTCTGGAGCAGCCGGTGTGATATTGGTGAACAATTATTCAGTTGAGCCTCGTTCATTACTTTTTTTACACCTTATTATGTATGGGCATACTTCATTGTATAATAAGTAGATAATCTACTCCGCGTGACTGGAATCTACTATCTTCAAAACCACAGTCTGTCGTCTTATTTATCAGTCCGTACAGTCAGATGAACAGCTACATAATAAGACAAATAAGTTAATTGTTGTTCAGTGTTGCACTGTCAAATAATTAGTCCAACATTTTATAGAATTGTTATCTTCAAAACGTTGATGATGGGATACTGAAAATTGTCATTTCAAGAAGGCGTTTTAAGACATTTCAAGGCACATGTTTACTCCAGTTAGCTTTAAGACACACTTATCATCAATTAATTTCATTCGCTTTATCACCACATGACTTTTTTATTTTTCTTTGTGAACTACAAGTGCCTTCTCAAATTGCTTACAACACTCATTATATGAACGTAACCTAGGGTTCATAACCGATAAGTTTTATTGTTTTTTGAGGGGTTCTAATTTCATTGACTTGGATTGGTTCAAATTTGTGAAACTATCTGCGATGTAGCTAACTTTCTACCTATAGAGTATACATTTTCTAAATGGACAAAAACTACCGTTATTTTCGATATGCTTAGTTATAATGTTTCAACTATGTGCAACTAGAAGCTGCGGCTAATGGTTAAATAGTAAAAAAAATTAGGCATAAGCTCTAATTTCATGTTTCATTTCGCGCAGCTGTCGCGCCGTTTTCCAGAGATATGTTGCAAGCTCCGCTAGCTTTAACTCTTTAACTCCTGAAATTCGTATTTATTCATTATTCTCTCCTTTGCTTCGCTTCCTCTCAACCACCCATGCATTTTCCTTCATTTCGTTCTATGTATGTACCCAGGAAAGCTGAGAATTTTGTGCTACCAAGTTCTATCTCGGTACAGAACTTGTTTTTGTAACCCAACTCCATGAAGGGTAATTGCTTTAACGGCAGTAACTGGAGAGTGTTTCGAGTCTGGTGGTTTCGACACGTAGCACCCTGAGAAACTACGTTAAAAACTGGAGAGCTGTTCACGTGTTGTGCATAAGGAGTTACAGAAAGGTGTGAAAATGAAGAAAGACATGTTTGACTAAAAAGAGAGGCCAGATCATGTCCAAAAGTATTTATGTTCAGTAATGGAGATATTATTTTGATTTGGTTTATTTACGGACGCTCTTTAACATGTCAGTTCATCAGCATCCCATTCAAATGAGGACGTGAAATGGCCGACAAATTTTGCTCAAATGTCTCTGTTTTATCTTGAGATTCTTTTTCATGTCGTAAATGTACGACATGGGACCCACGGCTTCCAAAGGAAGTCATACTTAGGAATTTTTACGCCCGAAAATTCCATCGGTCCTGGCCGCTATCTTGGGTTTAGGAGGCAGATATGGTTACCACTACACCACCAGGACTGACATGGTGAGTAAATGTAGGGCTTATAGTTTTCAAAACATTTAGCTTAGACACTTGGCATTCCTTCATTGATATTTTTTATGAACATTGCAAATTATCTTACAAGAAAGCACTTCTAAATTTAGTTTCAAATAACTTTGAGATTAAATTTAGAACTGTGAAACTTACAAGCATTAAAGACATAAACAACAAATAAATTTTAAAATGACCAATATTAACCTGTAATATTTATTGTAATCCATCCTTAATTATAATAATAATAATAATAATAATAATAATGTCATAACAAGATTACATACAAATATTATCTATATATAATGGATAATAATAATGATTAAAATATGAGATATTCACAGCATTATTCCTTACTTTAATAATTTCTTAAAGTAAGGGGTGATTCTGCAAGTCATTTACTAGCCATGAAATATCGGAAGAATTTTGTATTCTGAATTTAGAATCTCAATTTATAAACGGATTCTGTATTTTTTTGTTTTTTAGATAAATGAGTGTAGAGAATATTTTTCACACAAATAAGTTATTACGAAAAGCATATATACTTTTAGGGGCTTCTTCCATATTCCAATTTAAAAGCCTCCTTGGGAACAAATAGTCTTCTTTAATTTGCCTTTTATTTACTTTACCCCTATAAATATACGCTGTACGTGTCTTACAGCATCTTCAAACTTAACATTTCAAGAATATTTTGTTACATATACAGATATTAAATAAATCCGGACCATTAAAATAATTTTACAATGTACCAAACGGATAATAATTCGACAATAAGGGTGTATATTGCATTTTGGACTATTACCGCGATAAATCTGTGCGAACCGCGGATTTAGAGACATTGTTTCAAACTTTTTATTATAAAATGTGTGTTAAATGAACAGAAAAGAAATCCTTTTTATATGAAATTATATTATGGTTCAAATTATTCTATGAGTGATCAAAATTTTGCCATTACGGTATAATTGCGATCAATGCGGAATATGCTATTTTTATGAGAAACATTTCTGAAAAAATATCAACAATAATATTTGCTGAATAATTAAAAGCATTATTTCATCATGTACGTAAAATGTTAATTAGTTAACAAAAGACACTTGCAGGTTTTTTTTACATTTCGGCATTGGAATATCTCACTTTTATGTATTAGAACGTTCTGTAAAATCCCGCAATATGTAGAAACGCATGTGAACTTATCATCAAAGATCTTCCTACAGGCATTCACTCATGATTTAGGACCTCCTAGGAAGAATATAAGGTAAAGATTGAACATTGTGATTAGTTAAGTACGCTGCTTTCGGAAGACGTTAGAATGTCAGTATTGCAATACAAAAAGCGATAACAAGGGAGGAAAACGGAGAAGCGAAAGCTTAAAAAAAAAAAAAAAAAAAAAAAAAAAAAAAAAAAAAAAAAAAAAAAGCGATATTTGTTCAATTATTCAAAATAATTCGATTCTACATGACTCAAACAAATCCCTGAGACAGAATATTTAATGCAAAGAAAGCATGTAACTCCTTTAGGCTTTTCAGAAAATTCAGCACCCGTTTTAACCAAGCTACACTGTGTTAGTTCTCCTGTAGTTGTATCACGAGCCAGACAACGAAACTTACTGTCGTATGTAATATGCAGATGTTTTCTGTAATGTAATATGAATATTACAGCAGCAACTCTACTTCCAACCTGTTAATATTTATTGAATACTGAATGTTAGGCACCATTTTTAAATTGTGCGGATTTCCGCATTTCTATGCTTCCTACCTCTCCGCACAGGGCTGGTTCTAACAATGTATTTGCCCTATAAGACATAAGCCCTATCAGGACGGGATAACTAGTTAGTATGCCAATAATGGTCAACATTGCATATAAGCTGGTTTTACTAAAGGTAAGTAATGCCCTACAGATTAAAGCAATGGTACACATATGCCCTCCTGGTTGACGGGAAATATGACATCGGGAAACTAACAGCCAAACTGACTGCTTTCTAAGAAGCATGCACCGGAGAGTAGTTTATAATTATCTTATTGTTAGCCGTGAGAATCCATTTTATGATGAAGGACATGTTTATTGCTGTAGCACATATTTACAAAGTGAGATGTCAACTTTGACGGAAGCAGATGCGGAAGAGACAAAGTACTGAATACGCTCAACATTATCTCTGCATTGGAGTGAATGATATGAGAAAACCTCAAGGTGGATGATAAATTACAAATTACTCGTGGTTTGTACACCACATTAGGCACGATGTGCTACAATAACACTTGATGTTTGCAAAGTGGGTCCGGAAAAACGACTGAAAACACACCAACTGAAGGATAAAAACTATTATGCTATAAAGTAATTATATTCTACATTGTATTACTAGACGTAGTCAAACATTTTTGGGCGAATTTTTAACTAATTATGTGTGTGTTTACTGCAAGGGTCATGGCAACACTGCTGACATTTGACGGTCTCTAGTCAAGTGGTCGTGGGTTTGTGGAGATGTTAACGAAAGGCTAGACGAGTTAGTGTATACTGTAGTAGTAACGATTGTAATGTTATTCAGTCAAATGCTGTGGCGTCTTGAAGTACAGGAGGATAATACAAGTGATCTAAGGCATTTTTATTAAAGTGGAACAGCATTCGGGAATCAAAACTGAAATTTCTCCGCGTCATAATAAATAAAACTGTATGAAGCTTGTAGTGCTGTAGCGTTGCCTTATTGCGAAGTGATTCGTGATGGAAGTCAGGACCACCCCACATGACTACCACGCAATTCAGATTCATTGTTTCCCTCCTGAAATATGATTATGGCCTCTTCAACAAAATGAAAGAACCACTTTGAGAGAAACATTACAAAACAAAAGGTTCCCTTATCCATGCGAATGGGTGATCACTTCAGAAGATAAACAGAGATGGCGCGCCAATGGTTATGATGCTTTCCACAAGCGTGGTTGAAGATGGTACATATAGGGGACTTTCTCTGAAGGAATATATATTTTCTCTGTTAATATAGTAATTTAAACTGTTCTGTTACCATTACTAATTATCCAACACTTATAATGAAAGTTTTGAATATAAGGTAAGCTTTACTTTATTTTGTTAACAGTAAAATGCAAAATCCTGTTACGACTCTTTTAATTTTACCAAGCAATAATGTTTGCTACTCAATATTCAAACTATTTCAAAACAAAATTGTTGCAAGATGGCTGAAGGTTTCCAAAATAAAAACTTTGGGGCTAGGTACACGTTATTTATTCATTGCAGTGGAGAAATACAACAGCAAGGATTTATTTTAAGCTATTCTGAACAGGCTTAAATCAAAAGAGAAAAAAATTAAAATAGAGAAACAATTAAGTCGTCAGAAGTAATTTAATTATACAATAAATTGTATAGCAGATTAGACAGCATTAGCAGATTCTTCTAGCTCTGGTTTCTGAAATGATCAGAACTGCATCGACATTATTTGGAAACTGTTGTCATTGTTCCGTTCTTAGGCGTATTACTTTTCAAACGATTTACTAGTCTTTCTTGCTCTTTCTTGCTCTTTCTTTAATTATCCGCGCTGCATGGTGTAATGAGCAGCCTAGTGGCCGCTGACTCAAGCAAAAGGTACGTTTTTGACATTACAGGTTCTACTCATGTTTGTTGGTAACTTCATCAGACTTCGCTTCTCTTCCTTGGAGACAAAAATGAAATTCCAATTTTGACGGGATGCTATTCAATTATAAATTGTAGGCTCGGAGCCTTCTTCGTAACCTACAGCCAATGACTCCAGGTAGAATTTTCTTTCAAATATTTTATTGTAAAATTTTTAGTGTTAACTGGTTTAATGTAATTATAAATTTAATCGGCAAAAACCTGCATTTGTAAGTCAGGATATTAAGTCTAGTAATTCAGAAATAGCATTAAAGTATTTTATTCTTTGTTAAATCAGTGGATTTTATTATAAGCTTATATCTTAATATTTGTTTGCCAGTAATTTGACTAACCATTGTGCGGTAAATGTAACATCATTTGAAGTTAAATATTTAAAAATTTACAATTTCCAAATTAATATTTTAATTGTTTTATAAAGTTTTCAAACATATTTTGCCGACACACGTTTAAATCAATTGCATGTTAAAAGGTCTACCACCATTTTGGTCATTCTAAATTAAAACGTTTCACGTGTGTTATATTTTTATTTATTGTTTAGCAAATTATATACCTTTTTACACCGTTAAAATTTGTTAGCCTTTTTCCGCTGCAGAGTTACCTTCCACAGGCATATCCTGTATATTTTCTTCTAGTATAAAAGTTAAAACTTGTCTGTCTGTTAAAACTTGAGACACGGTGCACCATGCATATCAATTGCAGTTCTTCAAGAAAACTGCATGCGTCCTATTTTTTCCAATTATGATGGTGGTAAATTACAATCGTGATTGAGAAGAAATATTCCACATTTTATCTGTATGGGAGATTGGCTTGTTTGTCACGTAATCTGAACTATAGTAATGGAGAACAGGGTTGTGCTCTAAGCATCACGTCGGTCCTTGTGGTATAGTGGTTACCATACTCTTGCCTCCTACACCCAAGATCGCGGGTTCCAACCCGGCCAGGACCGATAGATTTTTTCGGGCGTAAAAATCCTAAGTATGGCTTCCTTCGAAAGGGAAGTAAAGCCGTGGGTCCCGTGTCGTACATTTACGGCACCAAAATGAACCTAAAGGCTGAAAGAAGAGGCTTCTGAGCAAAATTATCGGCCATTTCACGCCCTGAATTGAATGGGACGCTAATGACCTGAGATGTTAAAGAGCGTCCATAAATAAATCAATCAATCTAAGCATCACACAAGTTTGGAACAATGCGATGGCCTGTCTACTGATGCATGGACATCAAGGTTAAATCCATGTATTCAGTGTGTAGAAAGGATACTTTGAGATATAACTTCAATATATACTATATCTTAATTTTATTTCGCTACGGATAAGACCATGTGCTGCCAACATGAACAATGGGTCTACTTCCAGATATCGAATACGGGATCATGCCTAAAGTCGAGACATGCCTAAACACCTAAACCAAAGAAATTTTCAATTTTCAATTGCGATAACAGCGTTGATCTAGATCTGCGTTTCGAGTGTATTTCATATGCACCCATATTCACAGAATTGCATTGGAATTTTTACCGGGTGTTTGGATATCTCAAGAAGGCATTCAGTAATACGAAGATCAGTACGAACGACGATTCTCGCAGAATCCAGGCATTGGCTAAACGCTGGCAGGCAGCTTTGCACATGATGAGAACTACACGCTAGGGCTCATTTCAAACGTTCAGTTACTAAAGTATTCGATATGAAATAATACAATCTTATACATACAACTGCAGTGAAAATAGTAGAGGGTTAAAATGCATTTAATACTAGGTTTGATACTCCATTCAGTGTTCATCATTTTCTCTACCCAAGAGTACCCGTCACAGCTATCAACGGGGCTGTGATGTCACTCCGTAATAGAATTTTTCTTCGGTCCAACAATTACTTCCTCGTTCGAAATAACGGTAAGCGGATTTTTTATGGAACTTTGTCCAATCGTTACCTAAAACATTCCTGTTACTTATCGGAACTACTATCGATAAAGTTAATATGTTATTCTTACTGTAACAGTTGCTGTTACAAGTGAAATCTTATCTTAAGGCTACTATAACAGGAACAATGACAATCTTTGCCTTACCAGCAATGGTGGAAACGGCAAACTTATTGTAATTAAGAGGGTAGGTCCGTAAGTTTCCGACCTCTCCAATAAAGGTTATCTCCTTCACAAAATAATTATCTGGTATCATACCTTATCTGTTAAGTAAATAATTGCAGCTCTAACTTCCTCTCCGCTGTATTCAGTTGTTCAGATATAGTTACATAAAGTAGGCTATGTGTAGAACAATGTGACATGTTCAAAGTGGAATATCGAGCTGTTATTAAGTTCACAAAGATAGGACTTCAAATGAAATTAAAAACAGCGATTGTACGGTGTATATGGGGAAGCATCCCCCTCATATTCTACCCTAAAATAATGGGCCAAACTTTTTCGATTGGGTCGAGAAAGCATTGAAGACGAAGAGCTTGCAGGTCGGCTGGAGGTGCTTGTTCCTGAAAATATCGCTCTTGTGGAGAGAAAAATTATGTAAGAACCGGCTCAAAGTTACAGAAATAGCAGCAAAGACAGAGTTTTTCTTTGAAATAGATGTAGCAACAAATTAGATCGATTATCTTATAAATCTCATATATATCTTATATATATATTCTCTTTCATTAATGTGGTTCCCTAAACATTTATATATATACTCTTTCAGTAATGTCTTTCCCTAACATTTTTTTTTTTAATTTTTGGAATACGCGCATTTTATTAACCCGATATTGTACTACCTAAAAATTCTTTGAGTTTCCGACATTCCTCTTATAAGAAATGTATTTAAAAGAACAAAATATAAAATTGAAGAAACATAACAAAAATCCTGAGGAACTGCAACAAAGTTAATAATCATATATGTAAATACATATAGAGAAAAATAAGAACGTGAACGCTTATTTATAAAAGGGAGCAATGTCTAGAAGATGTTGTATGTATTATACCATAATTTAAGTATACTTTCATTTTTTCTTATACAGATCTTTCATTTTAAAAGTTCCCAGTCTGAATAAATACAAATGTAAAATAAATTTAATTTAAACAAAAAGACCCAAATTTATATATTCATAGGAAAGCTAAAACTAGTCATTTATTCTTTGAAATTGTAAATGACACCATTTCCTTTCGATGATTTCATTTTATAAAAAGCATTCAATTATTATTACATCATTTGTTTTATATCGTTGTTTGGCACCCTAGACTGTTGTTGCTGTATGAATTTGCAAAGAATAAAAAGCTAGTAAGTTGTAAGATAACTATCCTAGAAAAAATCCTACGGCATTATCATTATCCATAATCCTATATAATTCCAGTTATCCTACATCCTAGGATAAATATCCTAGTCATGCATATAATGACATCTTTTAATGAAATCAAATTTATTAATTCTACAGTAACACAGCCTATTTTGGATCAGCTAATTGTTCCACATTCTATTCTTTTTCGTAATGTATGTACTATTTTGAAATATTTTATTGCCAAAATACAAGTATTACATGAAATGCTCAGTAGTTTATAGTATTATTTAAACAACGTCTAGGTTGCTAGACAAAAATTAAAATGTAAAGATGTGGTAATAATTGCATCTCTTTAAATATTTAGAATCAAAGTAAGAGTGACAGGGTGAGGTGTGAAATCTAAAATTGAATCAATATTGCTTTTTAACTTACCCCTTTATATCTAAATTGACATTTTTTGTTTAAACGGGTATTTACTCCAATTGGGAAGTTCCGAAATGAAATGTTTGTATTTTATTATTTATACAACTTGACTGTTAGTCAGTCCTATGACTACCACCTAGCAGAGGTTTTATTCAGAATTTTTGCTATATAAAATGAATTTACATTTAATAAATACTATATAAATATTTTCGCAAAATTTTCTTTAGTCACCTTTCCAATGATACTATTAAGATTTTATCGCACACTTGCACATCAAGCTATTCGCAACAATTTGATGTTTTAAACTCTCCAAAATAACGAACCTTGCTGTCGGACATGGTGCATCAAAGTCGGTTGTTGCTGGATACTGATGGCAGTGCAACCACTTGTTTGATGATGATGGTCACGTGACATGGAGGCCGCTACAGCTGTTGGTGAAAAATCTTCCAGCATGCCTTCGTCTCCCTCACCACTAGCACCACCACCCCCACCCCCACAGTTCACCATCTCCATATCAGCCATTTCCCCCTTGTTCCACTCCTCTCCCTTCCCTTCCCTCACACGCACGCACGCACACACAGACGCACACACACACTCTTGTCCACTTTTATATTTTTTGTCTATTATCTCTCTGCTTCCACTGTTGCCACTTCAAACGAGTTTCTCTTCAGTAGAATTAGCTCTGAAGGTTTTGTTTTAATCAAGGTGCTTTCTCTTTTATTTCTTTCCTTTATTTTTTTCGCTTCTTCACACTAGTGAAATGAGAAGGCTCCAAACGGAAGGGCTTTTTGGATGTTCTCTTCTGCACTTATGTTTTCTGTGAGTTCACCTTCTATCTCGTGTTCCAGTAATTAACCCAGCATGCCCTAAATTTACTCTTGTTTGCTTTTGCACTTCACTCTAAGGGTTTTCTCTGTTACTTAACAAAAAATCTAGTACTGTGCACCGGTAATAATACGGTTATAGCATTAAAATACAACCACAGCTAATGTTTCTGAAGCTCACAATGAAAGCAAACACAACCGCAAGTAAGTTTTATTATACGAGGGAAATTATCGCAGTGTGTTTTATTATTTAATTGCACCACATATTCACTAGGCTAATAAAAGACAAGAGCATTATTCTAGTGGAAAGCTTTATTGTTTTGATTACTTCTGTTATTTATAACACGAATTTATTTGCTTTGTTACAGACGCTCATATGAGAGCAACATTTCATTATGACGAAATGATAGTATAACTGGTGTCATGCGGGAGTGTATTGCGTGCGGTCTAAGTGCTAGGCGGAACAGCGGCGGGTTTAATGTTGCGGGTTGCCTGATCTCACCTTCGCGAATGACTTGTTTGTTCACGTCGTCCGTAGACGTGGACTTTGCACTCCCGACTGACTGACGGCCGTCCGGATGGTTGTACCCGCCGACCCCCTCCAGCCATAATTCTGCTTTCCGCCGGCGCTCAAAGGCCGTTCGCGCAGCATCCCTCCATGTACCTGCCGCGAAGGGCGCCACCGAGTCGATTACAACGCCAGAGCCATCTCACGGTGGCAACATCAACCATTTCCGTCCGCTCAGGATGTAAATCTGTCATTAATTATTTTTAAAGTGCCTGCACCTCGTGCATGATTTAAAAGAAAGGGAAAAAAGAAGCATACGCCTCTTTCCTCTACTTTTTTGACAAACTTTAGCACTTTTTCACGCTTGGTATACACACTCCATACAGGTTACAAATGTGGAATGTGAGTTGCTTTTATTACTTGCAGAAAAAAACACTGGTGCTATTTTCTCAAGTATATACAGATGTAAAGGTTATGGAGAGATAGTTAGAGCCTACTTTATCTTTGCTTATATACAGAAGTACTGACACATCTAGAAAAAACATTCTTTCTAATATTTAAATGTTTGAAGGCTGTAAAACTAACACACCCTAATTAATAATAACTCAATATTATATATTAAATAAACATTTTAATGATAATCAATTCATATTGTGCCATATGCATTGTTTGAGTTACTGTTGCATGCGTTTGTCTTAGCATTATTGGGGAAAATCGTTCGCTGCTAGCGTGATGTAGAAATTTGGGGAAACAAACGGTCTTGTGCTTTTATCAGATTGGCGGTTTGAAGATTTCTCGCCTTTGTAGCGATTAAAGCGAGTGTGGGTAGCCCTTAAGGCCAGGACTGGCTCGCAAGAATGTCGGACTTTTTATCTTCTCTTTTTTCGGAGGAACCTGTTAAAAATCATGTGAAATTATTTTATATCAGGTATAAAGGAGAAATAGATGGCCAGAACAGAGTGAGTTTCATAATCAGCAAAGGCTTAAAACACATGGTACAAGAAGTGTGGGAATTTTAGAAATAATTGCAGTAGTAAAACTAGCCATGAAACACTGCACAATAACCATATAAAAGTACAGAGGGCAGCAGAGGAAGTGGGAGAGTATTATAACAACTTAGAGGCGGCACTGGACAAATAAAGATCACAAAAGAACATTGTGGGAGATATGAATAGTAAAGTGAGTAAGAGAAGTCATGAAGACAAAGGATTTGTTGGAACACATGGCTTAGGGATTAAAAACAAGAGGGCAGAAAGATTTATCCAGTTCGCATAAGAGCATAGATTGAAAATAGCAAATACGTTCTTCAGAAATCCACCTGACCTGAAAGGGATAGGGGGATAGATTACATTTTATGTGAAAATTTTGGAGATGTGACAGACATTCAAGTGGTAAACAACCTAAAATTTAGCACGGACCACAGGATGGTACAGACTAAAATAAGGGTGAAAAAAGAAGAAAAATAAATGCACAAACACAGAAATTAAGTATAGAAAAATTAGACAAGGAAGATCTCCAACACAAGCTGCAAGAACAACTAATACAGACCCGTTTTAACACAAAGAAACACAAGAACTATATGATACCCTAGAAATTGCATAAAACAAGCGAGCAGCGAGTCCCTCAAGATGACCTCCAACGTGAAAAACAGAGAGAAACTGAGCATATATATATATATAACTGATCGAACGCAGGGCACAATTACAACTAACGAGAAACACATCAGAACAAAACAGATTGGAGTACGCAGAACTAGATAAAAGGACCAAAAGAGAAATAAGAAAAGATATTCGCAACTACCGCACCAAACAAACGAAACTAAGAGTGGAATCCTCAAAATCAATCAAGAAAGCAAAGAAAATTTTGAACAAACGAAAGAAATGGATACGTGGAACAAACAGTCCAGAGGGGAAAAGCATAACATCGAGAAAAGACATAATCAACTCAGCTACTGCTACTTATATACCTGTACTTAAACTCCATCCCAACTCAGTTGAGGAATCAGATACCAAATATCCCAAACATACAATTTCTAGCTATCCTGCAGAGCGAAGTTCGAACTGCCATTATCGAGCTCAAGAACGGGAAGACCTCAGGCGAAGATAAAATACAAAACGAATTGCTAAACCCTTTCTAAGGTTTGCTGTGAAATGCCACACACATTTCTGAACATTCGCTTGCGATTCCAGTATATAGTGGGGATGAGTAAC
This sequence comes from Metallyticus violacea, assembly GCA_030762175.1. Lineage (NCBI taxonomy): Eukaryota > Metazoa > Arthropoda > Insecta > Mantodea > Metallyticidae > Metallyticus > Metallyticus violacea. The sequence continues at coordinate 55,073,052 of CM060833.1, read as the reverse complement.
GTAGACAGATTGTTCAGGTATCCCCTCAAGAAGTCAGGTGGTGTTAAAACTGGAGTTCGCGATTGCCATGACCCATTTGAGATCAGTGATCCTGGAAAGTACTTTTCCAAGTAACGCATGGTGTTAATGGTTGTATGGGCTGTGGCATTGTCCTGTTGAAACCACGTGTTCTCTAACTTCTCTGCTGATAACTTGTTGACAAAGTATTCCACCATTGACACATACCGGTCACTATTCACTGTCTGTTCGAAGGTGCGCGTGTGTGAGATGGCACACCAAACAAATTTTCTGGGTGCAGAAGCATCTTCTACAACTCATATTCAAAATGTTGTGCATTTATGTATCCATTAAGTGGAACTATGTCTTATATTCAATGAACCAGCAGCAGTAGGCTGGTTGAGTTTCCAGGTATCTGGGCTGTAGCTGATAGACTGCACGGATTTTATAGGGGTTAAATTTCAAATCTTTGCGCATCGTCGTGTGGGCACTGCCAATGGAGAACTCGGACTGTCTTTCAAGGCGTCGCAGCTTGCATTTCGGTCAATTTTCCCTCACATCTTTATGCATCTGCTTTATTCCCTGCCTCCTGTAACTTATCGCATAGCGGTTTGGAGGATTTGTTTGGAGCACCAATTCCATATTTGTCTGTGTGGGCCTCCTGCGTCCGAGCATAACTACTGTAGCGAATGTATCCCGTGACAATGAAATTGTGCTATTGTAACGTTACATCACGACTGCTTAGTTCTTCTACCGCCACAGATGGCCGAGGTCGTTAAAGCGCGGACTCGTGAGGGCAAGGTCTGGGTTCGAATACCGCCAAGACCGTCTTCCCTGAGTGAGGTTTTTTCCAGGTTTTCCTCAGTCTTCATAACTGGCAAATGCCTGGGAGATGCCCTACACTTAGGCCTGGAACGTTTCCTTCCTTAATAAATTAAATCCTTTCCCAATATATTTCATCTCATGTATCATCAGTGTTCATCGCCTGTGGTGCCTCTAGCAAAAACGGGTGTTAAAACACCATTCATTCATTTCTCAGTTCTTCAGCACCTAGGCAAGAAAAGAAATGGAAAAAAACGTTTCACGCGATTTCCCATAAAGTTGAGTGACTTTTGAACACCATGTAGAAGACCTTCATAAAATTTGTAAGTGGAGCAAGTAGATCGTTATAGAAATCTCGTTTTTATTATAAGCGAGCGGTTTTCGTTTGTGATCACCCGATCGCGGTTTGCATTATTGAATTGCAAAAATAAAATCACTGGCACGGTTCCGATTACAAAGGCTTAAACAGTAATAATACTGGTGCAATGGAAAATGGGTTAAATTCCTGATGAGCCATTAAATTTTTACTGAGATGCTGACTTGCAGCGTTGCATATTTGAAATTTGCAACGGCATACTTTGTTTGACTCGACAAGTAATAGGCTCTCCATGATAACCTACATTTATTTTCAGACGAAGAGTCAGCTGTTTAGTAAATATTCTGAATATAAAATGGGACTATATACATGTACCATAGTGAAACATTTTTTTTCAGTGTGCATACACTTTATTTACAATATTAATACGTGAGAGCTGCACATTTCCGTTTATCACAATATCAATAACTCAATTAGTTTTTTTTAAAAATGTCCCTTTCAAATGGTTCCGAATTCGATCGGTACACTCACGCAGCTGTAGAAGTGTTTTCCATGATGCGCATAGGCATAGCTGCTGGCATGGCATGATTTTGTCCCCAATTATTTACTTAAACGTCTAGAACGTCTGATCGTGTGGCAATGATTAATTGTTTCAATTTAATATCGAGATTTTGTAATCCATTCATGTCAACATGGCAGTCCGACTGTATAACTTCAAACATGTAGTAGTATTTATCATCGGCGCCCTAACTGCAATCTAATATTTATACATACCATATTAATTTCGTTGTTTAGCAACGAATAAATGGTGTTTAACGCCCATTTTTGCTACAGAGGCACCACAGGCGATGGACATTGATGATACATGAGATGAAATGATATATTGGGAAAGGATTTATTTTTAAGGAAGGAATCGGTCCAGGCCTAAGTTTAGCGTACCTCCCCTGCATTTGCCATTTATGAGGACTAAGGAAAAGCTGGAAAAAACCTGTCATGGAGTACGGCCCTGGCGGTATTCGAACCCAGGCCTCCCGCTCGACTCCGCGACTTAACGACCTCGGACACCCGTAGCGGTTTTCAGCAGTGAGTTATCTCATTCAATTATGTAAATAGTAATGATACCCACAGTGTCTTATAACGGTTTATTTAATTATGTAAACAGTAAATAGAAGAAAGAGTAACATTAAGAGTTTTAGATTGGAATCGGGAAATGAATGTTAATATAAGACCTGAGGACTTTTCATGTTACATAAGAATATAAGTGAAAGGCGAACACCTGCCATCCAAAGTTACAATACTGGAGTTTTCCGAGCTTCGGGGAGCACGATTTTTACGCTGTGAACGTTAACATGCTAAATTTTCGCGCCCTTCCTAACGTTCTATACGAATCGGCCAAGCAGCAGTGGGTTTAAACTTTTGAAGCCTGGCGATGCTCATGAGCATACGTGTTGTGGACCCCGGAGTCTACACATGGGCACCCAAGCCAAGAGGTTGTATAGAAGAGACAATTCTCAACAGGCATTCTTGGATGGTTATTCATTCTTAGATGGGCACTCGACATTTTCTTCAAAACACTATTTACTCCAACAGTGGAGATTTGTAATCAAATGGCTGGCGCGTATGTTATATATCTGGCAAGTGGAATACATAACCGCGTGATACTAACGTCAAGTTCTGGAGTAACCACAAAGTGATAATGATTACAAGCTTTATTCCTACGAGAAACTCTCACATTTGATCAGTACTTAGAAAAGCTTTACCTCACCATGTGAATTGATTAATGAATTTGTAAACTAATTGTTTACAAACCGCGGAAGCTCGCGGTCATCAGAAGTACTTAGCTTGCCAATGGGCCGAATAAATTAACTACTAGTTCAAGGTTACGAGTAATTCATTTCCCAATACGATCGATAGCTTCTTTGTAGCGTGTAATTAGGTCAATAAATACACTAGTCTCGCCGCATACCTTCGTGTGTATCTCGTATTGTGAACGAATAACCTGTCCCCTCCTGTTGTGTGAAGACAATAAAAATGACGAAAATCCCCGAGATCAGGTAGTGAGTGAAAGCAACAATAATCTACTACGCCCACGCAACAACTACTGACGTCGAGAACTGAACCACTCTCGTCGGAGACCAAAACGGAAACCAAAACACCACAACAATGCTTTCAATGTGGAGACCAATAATCGCGAATCTTTAAAAATTCGTACTTACCTTTTGACATTAGAGACGTTTCTGATGAAGTTCCTGAAGATTCGTATCACACCAGTATCTTACGTACAGTTTGTTAAGGTTGCCATGCAACTGAAAATTGGCTTCCTCAGACTCACCCAATGAGAACCAACTTCTGTGTTACCAACTCAAACTCCTTGCAGCGCAATTGCTGTCTAAAAGTTTATGTACCACATGAAGCTAGAATGGGTAGAAATTCATGTCTTCTCGAGAGCTAAAATGTTTGTGCATGTCTGCATGTTGAACGATTCAACTTCGTTGAAAAGCAATTAATACACAATGATCGACGATTTCTGGCGTCCGGTTAAACTACCTTTATGCTTATCTGCTGTAGACACTATAGTTGTAAACTTGTGCACCCAATTGTTTATGGTATACCGGTGTGGAACATGAACATACTTTCCAAGTTAAATTATTGTTTCAATTTTTACTGCCCCACTCACTGCTGCAGAATCAGGTTTTTTTTTTTTTTTTTAAAAAGTCTTTACAGTAAAATAACAATATTCGGCGTATCATGTTTATTTAATGGCAAAGGTAGTTTTCTGAAAACTTTTTAAGTCAATTAAAAGTCGATTAGAATGTTGGGACCTGTTTGTGAATCACATTAATTGTTTGAATATGGACATTTCTTAGCCGAAGTGCGCGAAGCTAGAAACAATTTATTTTCTGGTTAGAATGCAATAACTAGTGTAATTGTAAAGAATGAATATATTTGTACTCTTAGATCTGTAAACATCGTTATTCCCATTTTAATGTGACCCATGTATAAAATATATCTGTAATGTGTATATAAATTTTAACAATAAAGTTACACTTACTACTGAATGGAATTGCTTTGTGGTCATACATAGCATATTCATTTTTCTTGTCGAAGTTCTGTGCATGTCAAAATGGTAGATAAACATTACTGTACTTTATATTATCTCACAGAAGACAAAAGTTTTAGTGTTGAAAATCTGAAGAAACACTCTGTAGCTATGTGCAACAACTGATAAACTACATTTAAAGGGCATGAATCAAGTATTTTTGATAATAAATATAAATATAAGAATCGTTATTTATTTTTTTTCTTATTATGCAAAAGAAATTACATTAACTTCAGCTAACCAATAATTTTAGACAATTATTTTGGCAAACTTGATGTTTATCGTTTCTAAATTAATTTTCATGTGTAATGTCCTTTTTCCTTAATTTCCTTACTTAATGTCTGAATGTTCGGTTTCTATCAATAAGGTTCGAACTTTCAGGCGAAAGTAGCTATGGTGCCAAAATTCGAACTTTGTTAGGACATGACACCTGAGAAGACATTATCAATAAACTGAACTGAATTGAAAGCTTCACGTTCTTTACCACCACCACTACTATACATTAAAAGTTTTGACACTGTTAAATTCATTCCAAACACACAAAAGTGGAATAATATAAGTATATAAGTGAAATCTGGTGAGACTAAGAATCTTTACGAATGCTAGTAAAAGCCATGTTGAGAAATGGGAGCACGTTTCGTGATCACAGTGTGTAGAAAAATACTTTAGTAGTCAGCACTGAAATAATTCACCCCAGTACCAATTTAAATGTATTACAAAGTTTGTTCCTCCGCATAAATCTATAAAAGTGCACTAATAGTATGCCAAATGTTTATTTCCTTTAGATATCAGTTTTCGTTAAAATAAACATGTGGCTATACGAATGGGAGGTAAAAGGGAAAAAAATAACTAAGAACCCATATGAAGAATCTATTTCAGAACTGAAAACTCACATAACATAACAGAGCTCAGTTTTGAATGCAGTAATAACAATAATTATATGCACGTGGCTTGCTATCAACTAACAAAACTAATTCACTCCAAATGTAGAACCTGCTTGGAATTCTAAAAGCAATTGAATTTGCATCAGATGCAAAATTAACTCATTCATATTTTATAAGCTATCAGTGTAGTTAAATTGAAAGCTAAATCAACAGTGATAACATATCTTCATGTAAATTAATTTATAATTTAAATAATAAAATTAAATTATGTTCATAAAAAGTTCGTAGCTACAAGCATTCATAAAAATGTGTTGTTTAACGGTAGAAGTTACGTTTTAATAAAAGGGAACATTGCATTCTATATAATGAAACGGGGTGAATATTATTATATTTTAATGGAATAAATAAAATACGAGGGAATGGTTAGAAACGAAAATATTGTTTCGAAACACAAAAGAGCAAACGCCCTACAGCACTTATGCCGGCACAGTAGCCCTTAAATATAACCTTTCCACAGTGAAATCCAACTTAACACGGGTATAAACACTTTTCAAACAACAAAATTAATTGAATATCGCTCAACTTTATCGACAAACAAAGTCTTTGTGCGGGGTACGTTAAATCAAAAGAGAGTTGGCAACTTACATACACTTGATGCCTTTGATTGCTGGAACATGTGCTTGTCCCTTATCGTGTCTATTACGAAAACCACATTGAAGTGTGCAGGGATATATATAGATGATGTGATATCCCTAGTTTCGAAAAACGAAAACATTCTAAATAATAACGTGATGTAGGGGAGTAAATGTGATGATGCTACTTTTAGCAAAACTTGCCGAAGTTCATATTCAACCTGGAAAAGCAAAACTCGAAAATGGAGAAGTGGATAATGGGGAATGAGTTAATTTCGGGCGTTCTGTAACACCTCAGGTAATAAGCGTCCCATTCAATTCAGGGCATGAAACGGTCAATTAATTTTGCTTAGTTGCCTCTTCTTTCTGGCTTGAAACTCTTTTACGTGCCGTAAATATACTACACTTCCCTTACGAAGGAAACCATACTTAGAAATTTTAGGCTGATAAAATCCATGGACACTGGCAGGTATTGAACCAGCGATCTTCGGTCTATGAGGAAGTACGGTTACTACTTGACCACCAGTACAAACCGAAGAGTGGGAAAGGCAGTTGCTTTTCCTCTCACAGGGCATGCGCAGACCATGTCGTCATCATATCGGGGAGCTCGTTACAAACTCTTGCGTTCAATAGTATTGCTTAAAGAGAATAAATATTCCTGACCATATAATAATACAAATATTCAGTAATACATTATACTTCTGGTGGCATATAGGCGTAATGTTAATATTATTTTACGTAAAAAGAAGATCCAATTTAATATTTGTAAAAATAAATGCAAAAAATGCATTTAAATTAAATGACCTAAAATAAGCCGATAACAGAAACTATAAACAAACGTATTTCTAATTTGAATATAAAGGAAAACTGGTATTTTTAATTAAGTTTTACTAAAGCGTGCGAACTTCTGTACAGAAGCTGAGTGCAAAACATTGAACTCTTATGTGAAGCAAATATTCACATCTCGGGGAAATAGTAAAGCCTTGTACAGGGCGTTTTCTGCTTTATTTGACATATGGAGTCACAAGTTTTTAGATGAAACAATTCTTCTTGTAGATGAAATTGAGCTTGACTGGAATTAAAATAAAAAGTGTTTACAAATAATGCACTTTCTAGTTTCGTCATATTGCTAGCTTAATACTGCAACCTTTGCATCAAAATCGGTTACTTACTTTTCCTAAATGCTAGAGTTAAAAATGTTATACGCTATAACTAAATATGTAAGATATTGTTTCATATTCAAAATATTTTTGTTGTAAAATAGGTATTTTAAAAACCGTCAACACTTGTAATTGCAGTTGTTTAGTTGTGCTTTGAGTGATTGATGTTTTTTGAGTACATCGTGAGCTACAGGTTAGAAAAAATATCGCGTCCAGCATTAGCAAAAGCTAAAGATATAACAGGTAGTTTATCATCAGTAATAAAAAGTTTATCGGTAGTAATATTTATGACAAGTAGTTATAATTATAATTAATAGTCCTCTCGTACTAAAATTCTTTATTTAATTAAAGATAGAAACCAATAAAATACAATAACAAAAATATATTTAAATAAATTATTACAACATATTACAAACAAAATAATAATATACAATTATTATAACTAATGTAATGCAATTATTATTGTATTTACCTCAAATTCACAGGGAAAAAGTTTCAAAAGGCAACTTAAACAAAGAACGATATTAATGAAACCCATTTAGATACCAAAATACGTTGGTTAAACTTATAAATACCATAAAAATTGTATTTAGGTTCAAGGATAACTATGGTGAAGAGTTTTGGTCCATGTATACTGTCAAAGAAATAAGCCATATTTTGTTAAACCTGAAATCTTTGAATTTTTTCAGCGTTCCAATTTCAGATGCTAAGTATAATGGCTTGTTATCACTCTGTAAAATGGGTTCTAGTGCTGCTTGAAAACCTTGATGCATAGTTTACTAAACTCATTAATAAAGTTACTTAATGCATTCCTCTCTTTTATTTTCAGTACTTAAATTATAATTAATTGAAGTTATGTTACTAAACGTAAATTTTTAGTAAATGAAGGATAAACTATTACATTAGAGCAATTAAATCTAATTCCACCTACTCAGTTTATATACTATTATATATCGTCACGGATGGCCAAGGTAGTTAAGACACGGACTCGTGAACAGGATGTCTGGGATTCGATTCCTGCCGGGACCTTCCTCCCTTGACTGGGGTTTGTTCCAAGTTTTCCTCAGTCCTCATAAATGGAACGCTTCCTGCTTTAAAATATATTCCTTTCCCAATTTATCATTTCATCTCATGTACCATCGATGTCCACCGCCTGTGGTACTTCAGTAGTAAAATCGGGCGTTAAACACTATTAAAAAAATCTACTGTTATGGGACAGAAATCTATGCAACCTTTTCTCACTAAAATGTTATTGATTACTTTTTCATTCAGAGCGAAATATTATGAATTTAAAAATGTACAACACTTTCATCCATTCGACCCCTAAATTCTTTAATATTAATGTAGTTTCCACTGAATTATATAAATACACCATTCTTATGCTCCGATTTTCATTTTATACTTTTGAAAACATAAATATTAAAAAAAATTCAAAAGGTATGTAAATAAGCAAACATCAATTTTATAATTCTATACAATTACCTCTAATCTCAAAATATACATACAAATTACCTTCCTGCAAAATTATGAATTTTGCAAACACCTAGTTATGGTATTAAGGTAGCAATATTGTATAGTTAACATATTGTATAATTATTGAAAAATGTTTAGCAGTTTTCACCCAAACATAATAAAAATAGTAACATAGATCCCGTAGGTATTTAGAATGAAACGAAAGAATGCACTTACCAGTTATCTCGCTGCCATATTCCTTCTAACGTTTGGTATCCTGTGCCTTTTTAGGATATATTGTGAAATGAACAATACTTGCTCAAAAATGAGAAAACGTGATTTATGGTTGACTTTTACTCGAAACTGTTCCCATTTCGCCTCCATCATTAAACCTGTATCGTTCGAGTGACATCGCGTTTTGTTCCACTGCGGCACAACCACCACACAATGCTTGCAATTCCGCTCTATCTTACAACTGAATGACCTTCTTTTACCGCGGGGTTTTGGGAGGGTGTATATGACGTAACTTGAACTTGACATTGGAACACAACTGTGTCATACTTTTGCATGCCTACTTTACAATGCGATGCCTATATCGTGCAGTCATTCTATTTTATTTTACTAAAATCGAGTTTTGCAAATAATGAACATTTTTATCGATGATAAAGTACGCTGATAGATTAAAAAGGGATAAGAGCACCTCTATCTCACCACTTCATGCTCTATCATGCCTTGTATTTCATTGACAAAACTTTATTTTAATTATTTTATTGCGTTTGTAAACAATTAGATTTTACTAGAGTGTTGGGAATTATTTGTTAACCATTATTCTCCACAAATATCCTTTGTTCCCTCTAACAAAGCTTTTGTAACATGTACGAGGCATAGACGTGTGTGGAGACGTTAAATTATCCGATATTTGGAAATGCATAATTTGAGCATTACCTCCTCCCTTTTATAGCCACGTTCTCCATAGGCCAAACTTCAATAAATGTTCATTCTGTTGCTTTCGTGTTGCATATATTTAAATTCCCATACAACTCTCTAATTGTTATAGCTGTCTTCATTTAATTTCATTTAAATGAACATTATGTATAGAACCTTACTCTCTTCTGGAACTATGTTTAATGCACGAACTTAAAATTTAGGCATAAAATTTGGATAAACGTTTTTGAATGGTTCAAATGTTATTCCATTATAGCTAAGAATGCTACCATTATCAAAATAATAAATTTTGCTTTCTATCTTCATTTCTTTATACCATAGTCTGTAAAAATAAGTCAGCCATTTTCTTTAGGGAATGGGTTGTATTTAAAATTACTTATTTTCGTTTCAATTTAATATTATTTTTGTTTAAATTCCAAAAAAATATTAATAACAGTAAATATTAAAATTGTAGGTTTATATTACCTCAGAACCAATGTAGTAATTAAAGATAATGTTCTACAATAGTTAAACCGTTTTAATTACACAGTCTTAACAGATAGTTGAACAGAACTGTAACATATGTTTTGGTGATCAGCAGAGCTCGAAAGTTCAGGCATTTATTTTGGTTAAAATAAGCAGGCAAAAAGCACTTAAAATACTGAAAATAGGTAGTAATATAATTAAAATATGTATTTATTAAAAATAAAAGTCATTTTACACTGACAGAATGAGCATCACGACTAAAAAAATAACATTTGAGTTGTCATCTGACTATGTAGAAGGAAACTACAACTGGAAGTTAATTATTACTGCTCATTTCATAAACGTATGCCTTGTGCTTTGAAAATAATAATAATAATAATAATAATAATAATAATAATAATAATAATAATAAGTAAATTGGTATTATTATTTTAAATAACCCTGTATTATCTGTTACCTGTATTTGCGATCCAATCATTTTATAACCAAAACCTTAATATGTGCATACAAACACAATGTTTAAATTATTATGGGTTTGTTGTCTTAGGGTAAGTAAGTCGTTATTTTGAAACTACTGTTAACATTTGAGAAAATTCGGGAAGAGAGTGTAACCATAAGTTACCGACCTCTCCAATAAGGATTATTGCCTTCACAAAATCCTTATCTGGTGCCATACCTAATCTGTTGACTAAATAATTGCACCTGTAGCTTTCGCGCCGTTGTGTTCACTTGTTCGGATATAGTTGCATAAAGAAGGTTATGTGTAGAAAATTGTGGCATGTTCAAAATGAAGTTTCGAGCTGTTGTTAAGTTCTTCACAAAAGAAGGATTTACTCCGAATGAAATTAAACAGCGATTGGACGGTGTATATGGGGAAGCATCCTCCTCATATGCTAACGTAAAGGAATGGGCCAAATTTTTTCCACTGGATCCAGAAGGCATTGAAGACGAAAAGCGTGCAGGTCGGCCCTTGGAGGTGTTCACTCCTGAACACATCGCTCTTGTGGAAGGAGAAATTATGGAAGACCGGCGGCTTAAAGTTACAGAAATAGCACCAAGGTTGGGCCTTTCTAAAACAACAGTCCTTCGAATTATTTATGAACATTTAAACATGAATAAGGTTATTGCAAGATGGGTGCCTAGACTTCTTCCCCAGTTCAAATGCCGCAACAAGTCATTTGTTGTGAGACATTTTTGGAGCTCTGCCATGCAACGAGAGATAAGTTCTGCAAACCAATGTTACAGTGGATGAAACTATGGTCCTCTACTGTGATCCCTTGTCCAAAAGAGAATCAATGGAGTGGCGTAAATCTTATTTAAATGTGAAATTAAATATAATTTTTATTGCTGTTTAAGCCATATAGATTAATTATTTTTTTTTTGGTTCAATGTGGTTTATACCTTTAATTTTTGGCGCAGCATGGCCTCTAAAGGCCAAGGTCACTCAGTCAATCAAGAAGATCCTGGCCACAAACTTTTGTGACCGTGAAGGAATACTGTTCATTGACTTCAAGGAGAGGAACACCAGAATAAATGAGGAGTACTATGCTGGTCTACTGCACAGACTACGTGCTTCCATCAAAGAGAAAATGCGAGGAAAGCTAAGTGGTCATGTGCGCCTTCTTCAGGACAACGCGCCTGTATACACGTCTCTTGTTACAAAGGAAACTGTGAAGAAATGTGGCTTCACCATCCACCCTACAGCACAGATCTTGCTCCCAGTGACTATTTCCTGCTCTCAAAACTCAAGAAGGACCTTCGAGGAAGGAAATATAACTGTCACGAAAAAGTGATGGCTGCTTTTATGCCCATTTTGCAGCCAAGACGTATGTTAATTCAAAGATGTGAGAATAAAGGTTAGCTATATGTGAAAATGAAATATAGTTTTGATCTTTATTATAGCTAGAAAATGATTAGGCCGGAAACTTATGGACCTACCCTCCTGACCTGATTGGTGCTTTGAAGTCTCCCCACATAAGGGAATCGTTAGGAGGGAGTGAGCTGGAGGCCAACCGACAGACACGTGTCGTCACATTCTTCGCCAAATGCAGCCAGTTTGCTACAGTAGGAGTTGCAAATCACGTAGTCAGTTACGGTATCGTACTTTCATGTGAACTGTTGTAATAAATTGCTTAATGTGATATCTAGTGTTTAATTTAACAAAATTTCTCCCAGCCAAAAGAATGTGTGGATGGTTTTCAGCTAAGTGAGCCCCCAGATGGTAACGTTTCCATATTTGGGTGTCATAGAACGTAATATCTGTTGGCAAAGAAGCTAGGTAGCATACTTCATGTCTCGAGTGATGCACGTGACAGGGGGCTAGCTCGTAGTATTTATGGTAAGTGTGGTTCTTATATTGGATGGACAATATAAGCTTTAAGTGGAAGTAATAAAAATGGAAATAACTACTAAACCTTTATTTAGTGAATGATAGGCTCTAATAGCTTAATCGATGCATTTCAACGACAGTAAAAAGAGCTTAACTTAATCCCGGAAAAAAATAGAATGTAGTGACCAACACAATAAAGCATAATATTAAAAAACAACTTTAGCTAACTGTGCATACCATGACGGCACTATTTGCTTCATGAATATTAAAAAAATAAATATGGAGAATATAACAGCTGTTTAGCAATTGAAAGAAACCCAATAAATTGCTGTATAATACGTACCCTCACATACGTTCAAACTACTGAAGTAAAAAAGATGCCAGAAAAAGAAACTGGAATGCATTATCTTCAGCAACAAGCTAAGAAAGAACATGCTTTATGAAAATGCAAGAGAAAAAGCCAGACATCAGACCTGAGTGCTACGCCGTGATTCCTAAAGTATTGATGCGCAGACCACTTGATGCATCCAGAACTAGAGCCCCATGAATGAAATGTGAAAATTGCGACGCAGAGACTCGGGTCTGTCCATGCCTGGATAGGCAATGGTCTGAATTTTCTTTCACATATGTTTTAAGTCCTATCAGTTGACAAAAGGTCATTTAATACAAATAGAATAAAAGACAATTAAGACCATAGACAGTTAAATTTAGAAATAGGTATATAGGACCTTAGTTATAAATTTTGTCCGCTCATGGTATGTTTTACTAAACGCATCACGCGGAGAGCGCCCGTACTTCATATAAAATTCTTACGTATTACAATTTACTTTATAGAATTCTTGAAATTGATGCCATTCTCTAGTTAAACATATTAGTATCGTGAAAATGCACTCTGATTAATACGATCCATTTCAGTTAAAGTAATTTTTATGATTTCGCTGCTAATTTTTACTTTGAATTCTAAATATTGTGTCAATTTCTCCAAGTTTGGCTGTTCAAACTGTTGCTAGGTTTTATTTGCGTTTTTGTTTTGAAGCAGTAAATTCAAATTTGAAAGCTATAAAAAACTACTGCATGCACACATTGAGCTGATCCACATCTAAAATAACGTTTACACACAAAAATGTGTTACTCTAAAGTAAACTATAACCATGTTTATGAATAAATATACACTGCCGTGAGACCGGCAGAAAGAGATTCAGAAAGCACATTTAGGTACATGACAGGATGGAGGAAGCTGAGGCACCGTGGACTGCAGCACGTCTATAGTCCAGATGTTACACTACACAATAAGAATGATACTTTTGGTTTATTTTTGTTTGTTTTATTTACGGACGCTGATCTCAGGTCATCACGTCCCGTTCAATTCAGAGCGTGAAATGGCCGAGAAATTTTGCTCATAGGCCTCTTTTTTTTCAGGCTTGAGGTTCTTTATCTTACCGTAAATTTACGAAATGGGACCCACGGCTTTACTTCCCTTCCGAAGGAACCCATACTTTGGATTTTTACCCCCGAAAAAATCCATCGGTCCTGGCCGGGATCGATCCCGCGATCGTGGGTTTAGGAGACAAGTATGGTTACCACTACACCACTAGGACAGACAAGATTTATAACTAAAATCCTATACACTTATCTGCGGTTTTAATTTCTTTTCCTTCACATATGCTAGCGTTTAGATCTGATATCGAAAGAGATCTATCAAATTTCAGTATAGAAAGGTTCCCCAACTCTCTTAAAAGGGCACATAATTGCTGGTTATGGTTCTCTTCATCTTAGTCGCGATTCTTCCTTGTTTGGTGTAATCACTTCTTTATTTCTTGTATCAAGTGATTGGGACACTTTCTGACCTTGAAAACAATATTCTCACTGATCTTTCTTTGCTATCAGCCATTACAAACTACTGGGTCAAAGCATGTTGCTTTTTTAGATAGCGTGGATGGAACTGCAATTAAATATGGCCAGTCCTAAATAATGTGATTGATGTCATTGAGCATGTTTCTCTAGAAATTATTAATTTTTCATAGGTAGCAGTGAAGTTCAAATAGAGCTTCTGGTTTATTAAACAAGTTTGTTTTGTAGAAAAATTATAGTTGTAGAAATGTTCTCCGTTTCTTTTAAAATTGCATAAAATATATTCTCACTACTTTAGTTGCAAGTTAATTTTAAATGTTTTAAAGGATGTACCTTTCAAACAATTCACTGAAAGCCTAGTAAACCTACAAAGTAGTAAGAAGCCAAGACTACTGAATACATTCCTTATTTCATTTAATGATCGTACCATCCAAGAGATAAGTCTGAGGAAGTATAACCCGTAAATCACATAAGTTTACTTTATTGAAAAATAGTGCCTTTTTAATACCATATAAATACTATATAAATTCTGGTATATGTTCTTTCAATGTTTGCCACGCTGAAAATGTTGCGGCTTGAGTAATGGGCCGTGGCTAGTAGCTAACCACGCTCTGCTACCATTTTTAGCAACAACATATTCAGTTGAGTAATTGCCGGATTATTACTAGATCTATCAGTTATCAGAGAACCAGAACCAAATGGGATGTATAAACAATTAAAATTGTGGGTCCTTCCGTTAACACCCAGGCCGGGTAAATTTAGAACTTTTAGAAAATAGGCTCCAAAGATCATACATCATTTCTCACATGCATATGGATACAAGAGAAGTTTTTTTCTATAAAATGGCCAGCATAAACAAATAGTGAGCCTTGTCAAATATTATTTTTAATACAAGGCTATTCAAAAAGAAGAAACAGATTTCAAACATTTCTTTCTTCCAAATTACAAATGGTAGAACCGCAATTCCAACGTTTCTGGGCAGACAAAAGTTTTGAATTTGAACCGTCCAGGTAGAGGTTCTAACCACGGCCACATTGGTGCTGGTGCTTGCCATGTTGATTGTCTGTAGTAAAATGGCGACACAACAGGAAAAAGCATTTTGTGTGCTACAATTAGCAAAACTAGAGACCATTATTGGAGTTCAACGTGCTTTTCGCCGTCAGTTTAATAAACAACCACCTGCGCATAAGCATATTTACCAGTGGCATCAAAATTTTGTAGAAGACATTGCATTTGCAAACGGAAAAGCACGGGAGGTCCACGCACATCGAATGAAAATGTCGAGCGTATTCGTACAGTTTACGAAAGGAGCCCAAAAAATCTACAGCACGATCAAGCAAGGAACTTAACATTCCTCAACTAACGGCATGGCGAGTTCTGAAACACCGTCTGTACCTGAAGGCGTACAAACTGCATTTATTGCAAGCATTGCATCCTGACGACCACAACAAAAGGTACGAATTTTGCATGAGCATGCTAGATGATATGGAAGAAGACAATTTTTCTGAACCATTAATTTTTTCCGATGAATTCACTTTTCATCTTTCCGGCAAAGCTATTAGGCATACGTTAGAATTTGGGCAAGTGAAAATCCTATGTTAGTTATTGAATATGAAAGAGATTCACCGAAGATTAACGTCTTCTGTGCCATAATTGTAAATGAAGTTTATGGACCTTTCTTCTTCATGGAGAACACTATGACAGGACTAACCTATCTAAACGTGCTTCAAAACTAGTTATTTCCTGAATTTGAAGATGATTCAGATGACTTCATCTTCATGCAAGATGGTGCCTCACCTCATTTCTCTAAGCACGTCCGACATTACCTGAATGACACCATTCCAGGACGCTGAGTTGGAAGAGGAGGAGCAGAAGATCAACTTCATCGCCAGTGGCCTCCCAAATCTCCTGATCTCACTCCTTGTGACTTTTATCGGTGGGGTTACGTAAAAGACCGTGTTTTTAAACCCCCTATGCCTGACACTCTTGAAAGTCTGCGACATCGAATTTTTGAAGCTGTGAATTCGATAACTAGTGACCAGCTGATTCGTGTGTGGCAAGAAATGAGTCACCGTTTTGATATTTGTCGTGTAACACTTGGTGCTCATATTGAATGCATAAAAAGTGAAAAATAAAAGTTTCTCTTTCCAGGAACGTTGGAATTGTGCTTTTATCTTTTGTAGTTTGGATGAAATAAATGTTTTAAATCTGTTCCTTCTTTTTGAATAGCCCTGTATTAATTTACAACACCACTTGCAAAATTTACACAGTATAACAAACACAAACAGACAACAAGCAAATGCGTTTCCATGAACAAAAATCTAAATGTATTATAAAACAACTGTAAAATACGCCCTAGCAACTGATTATTAAAAACTATACGAAAGAATAATACATAATATGTATATCTTAAAGCATTTAAGTAATATTAGGATAATATTTCAACGTTACCGAAAAATACTAATTCAAAGGTTGCGCAGGTCTATTTACCGTTCTGAAACCAACTAAAAATATTTGAAAAAATGGAAATATTTCCAAAAGAAAAGGTAATTACGTCGAAACTGATTAACATTACCATAAGTGCTCACTATAGATGCTTGAAAATTTAAATTCCCATACCAATCAAAGTTCTAATGATTTTATACATAACTGTAAGTACATCAAATAGATATTTATTAGAAATAGTGAAATAATATAAAACCGTAATTTCTGTGGTAGTATAAGGAGAATGAGGTGGGGTAGAGAAAAGAAATATTCATCTTTCCTCAAACTGCCCCATAGTCCGTAGGCAGCCGAGAACCCAAATGTTTTCCGCACCACAGTCAAATAGGCTTAGCCGTTGAGAATACGCCATGGCCCTCAAGTACACAATCAGGGAAAAAAGGATCCGCTTAGAAGATTTGGGAAAGCTTACGTCAAGAAGGAGGCTGGGCAGTAAGCATTATGCATGACCTCACAGTAAATATTCACAGTGCTACTTAAACAATTTGTTTAGAGAGAATGGGCTTTGAAAATACTCTAATTCCTATTACTAATATCCAATAGATACTTAAGTGAAAAAGTAAGGGAATGACATGCATGAATTATGTAGGACCCTGTACTTTGAAAACAAAAATAACGATTATCATATAATTAAGATCATTGTATGATTGAGACAAACTCACACTCTTATTGCTTCCCTTACTTGTTTATTACATGTACTAGTTTCAAGAACTCTTTGTTCGCATCATCATCTACTCGTCGACCCGTTGCTTATATTATAAACAATTAAGGGGAGCAATAAGACTGTGTAGTTCCACTCAATCATACAATGATCTTAAGTATATGATAATCTTCACTGTAAAAGTTCCAATTAACATTTCTATTTAACGAATATCATATTCCACCAGCGATATTGGCAAATCTGGAATGCGTATATTAATGTAAAACTCTCAGATTTCTAAAATGCACATATATTTTTGCGTTACAAAGATTGAGGTTTAACTAGTATATATGAATTTAATTTTAGAAAATTTTGCTGCATTTTAAAGAGTACCAAAAACGCATTTTAAATTCTTGACACATTAAAACTGAATTTATGCCAATATTCATTCAGTACTCACCAATACTTATGTTATGATGCTTAGAATAGCAGTAAACAATGGAACTCGTCTCTAAGTTGTCCATCCTGACGATTATCAAGGAGAATTGACTTGCATTGGGAAAAAGACGCTCTATGCCACAAGAAAAACATATTTATAAAATACATGCTCACACATTCGCGCCACCGCATTTTGCACCATACTATAGTGCGAGTAACTGCACTTTATCGCCTGGCAAGGACAGAAAGAAGCAGAGTGAAAAGATAATGAATATAAAATTCCGCCCAACAAAAGCAGTCGTAGGGTGTAGAAAGTTAAACAGAGCAGTTCATGATAGGTATATCACAATTCTAATAATTAAAACAGCTCTCACTCAAGTATTTAATGAACTATATTGTTCGGCTTTAGGCCATACTGCTTAACCAGCCAAATGATATAAAACACTAGGCATAGTTTCTGTTCCCCCAGTAAAAGTCTGAAATTGTGTTTTTGCTAAAAATTATTTGATTATAACTTAATTTTCGTTTTGTGCAAACATTTGAAAATATTTAATTACAGATATTTTACAGTAAATATGTAATTTTGGTAGAGTAAATAAAATAAGTACACCCTTTGGCCAAAAATAAACGAGTCATCTCTTGAACGCAAAATTTCTTTAAGTCCTTCCTACTCGAGACAGCACACGGTCAACAAGGTGACCTCCAAAGCTGTGTAGCCACTCCAGCATTTGTGTTGTATGTCATGCTCTAACGACTCTGTCTTGTGTGTGTGTGTTCTGTTAGCTCTGTGGCAGAGTGTGCGGTGATGCCGTGTTTAAGAGCGCAGGTTCGCCATCTGGCATGAAACACTATTTTAACAAATCTGTGTAACACATTATGACAAATTAGTTTCGTAATATTGTTTTCCATATAGAGCAAGCTTTAACTTATTATTATATTTCCTTCAGTATTTATACTATCTAATGCAACATGCTGCACACATATTCCCTGCGCAAACAAAAGATTGCTTATGGGAGAAATTCAATAAGCCTGGGGTGTTGTAGCCTCTCGTCCACACTACTGTAGAAAGTTGATATCATCTTTGCCCCGAAGATTGAGAACAGTTGTACATGCTGAGGGCTCATGCACTCGATATTAATTTGTATGTACTTCTATGAGTTTTAGGTTTAGAGCATAAATGAGTCGGATCATGTACTTATTTAGTTATTTGCAGAGAAAACATGAGTTTGAGGTTATGCTTTTGTGTGTGCATAGATAATGTCACAAGCTCAAATGATACTTTAAAATATAATATATTAAGGCAACATGATGTTCTACACTTATATAACCCAATAAAAAATAAAAAAAAAATGTTGTATAGGATTTGAACCCAGGAATTAAGGCAAAACAGCAATGCCTTCTAAACCGCTCGGCTACCGCTTCTCTACCTTAATTTTCTCTTTCCAGATGAGCATGACTGGGACCATTACGTTTACAGGCAAAGCGCCCACTGCAGCGTGCACTCGCTGCATGCACCTTTGAATTCAGTGTTTACGAGCGTCTCCGAAATTCTCCGATCTACACGTGTAATCTACGGATGACTCATATCAAAGTATGTACTTGCCTAGGAGTCGAAGCACTACGCATGATTATTATATAAAAGTTTGACTTTTTACTTTTCTAGTTAGTACGAAAACCTGTCTTTGCTTTTTACATTCTTTAAAAGCAATAAACATATAGCTAGCATATACAAATTGCAACGATCAACATGCTTTCATGAAATACTTCAATTTAATTTTGTAAACGTAGAAAGCAGGTTAAAATGCATACATTTGTCCAAAGTTTTTCTACATTTGTCTCACTTTCTGCAAAATTTAACACTAAGGCAATGACCCAGCGTTTTAACATGCATTTTAAACATTCATCAAAGATGACACACCTGCTCTCGTGGACGCCAGTGTGCTCATGTGTGAGGATATATGAGTATCACTGGACACACCTGCTGGCACAATTTCACGGCTAAGCCTGTAGCACTGGTCTATAAAATGGAACTTTTTATGCTACAAGAGTTAATGTAACAGAATTTAAAAGCATTTTAAATGCTAAATTCGAGTCCACTTTTTCACACAGGAGTTTGTAGTGGTGCGTCTTTAAAACTTAAACAAAATATGCAAAATACCTTGTAAAAGTTAGCAATATTATTATATATTTTATACCCGTATATTTCATTTGTTATTTATTGATTATTTTTGCTAATAAAAGTAATGTAGTTGTTGCTATCCTCTTCTTTTTTTATGTAAAAAGTTTTCACATATAAAACTGATCAAGTAATTTCTTTTTTTAAAAATTCAAATATTTTTAATTAACATTAGTCAAAGCTATCGTAAGGAAAATAAAACTTCTGTTTCTTAGGCATTTCATGCAATAGAACTGCTAAATATTAGATTAAAACACATTCAAGTCATATGGAATATTCCAGAACGTTATCAAGCGAGAGAGACAAAGATGGTGGCAATTTATGAGAAAGTCGTGATAGGCTCAACAATTATTTTAGATGACAGTTTATCAGAATAAGTTTCTCACATTAGATAGCTAGGTTTGAAATAAATACAAAATCAGTCTAGGATACTAATAAAATTATTAGAAATAATTAGACAATTTCCATTATACATGTAGAATTATACACATACAACTTTAAAAATAAACAAACAGAACACGGGAGTTAAAATATACGAAACAATTCTGATTTATGTCTTCATTTTCTGTTGCGAAACATAGATTCCTACAAAAAAATGCTGTTAAAGATTTCATTTTAAGAAAAAACAATTTCGTAACTGAAAATAAATTAACATTTTAAGGAAGGCTGCACTAAACTAATTTTAAGAATACTAATCTCTTCTGAGTAGGATATTTAGAACATTCTTGTAATATTCTTTTCTAAGGTAATCAAACTAGAAAAATGAAAGAGAAAGAGTATTTTCAGTTATAAACGAAAAACAAGGGGTTTCAAATGAAGTTTCCAAAGATATAAATAAATCTTTTCTTTTCAACAATTTTCGAAATTTTTAAAATACAATTCAGGATATAGAATTTAGAAATTAAACTTCTAACAAAAACTAAATCTTGCACAAAATTATATCATATCCCTGATGAAAAAATCAGGAAAGAATTAAATGTAAATTTCATTTTACACAAAATAGAAAATTACGGAAATAATTGGATACATATTAATTGAATAGATAACACTAGATTTCCAAAGCAAGCATTAGAATACAAAATAGCAGGAAAAATAAATGCATAGTGACCTCTAAAGAAATGGCGAAACAAGTAGTGCCTAATCCTTGGGATGAAGAAGAAGAAAATATACAAATTTCATGGTAGTTAAGCTTTTTAGAAGATTTTTTTTTTCAAAAATTACGAACATCTAATATTTCCTTGCTGAGAGCCATTCCGTTTCCAAAAACGTATAAAGTAGGTTATGAATCATTTAACGAATAGAATTTTGTACATTGCAATCTTTGTTCAAATCGTTTTCGACTGTTGGACTACAATTACACAATTAGCGAACCTTGCCATACATTAGCGCCTCTAGGATCTTTCTTTCTAAAACCTTATTGAGTAAGTCTGTTTCTGTCTTAGAAGGAAATGTCGCGGTACTTATATGGTTTATTCAGTGGAATGATCGAGTACAAAGTAATTACAATCTGCTTAATTTTATAATTAAGAAATTCTCCAGGCTGTTATATCTGCATAATAAGCATACGTTTTATTTTCCCGTATTCCCAGAACTGTGTAAATTTAGCACTAAGTTTAAAACCGGTGCAAGATGGTAGGTTGTAATAGATTACAGTGTGGAACAGTGTGGATTAAACCTTGTAGCTAGGCAATCTTACACTGAATACCATTGCACGGCTGAAAGATAACCGCAGAGTACCAGCCGGCTGGTATCTGCAATAGGCATCAGCAAGGATTTCACCACCATAGTCCTTCACGATGGAGTGAGTATTCAGGAGTGTTTGTGCAGTGGGTACAAAAGCGCTTGACACTGGATCAAAGTGCACTGCAAACGCCCTAGCAGGAAGAGAGGGAGAGATTCGTGTTTCAGGGCCAGGAATGAAACACAATGGCACCATTGGCCAGCAATAAAACGCATGAGCAAAGGGTGGAGGCACCATCAGTGCTCCAAAGGGACTGCTAACATTTTCCTTCCTATAGGAAGGATCTCCTTGCTGATTGGCTGGGAGAAACGATCAATGTATCAAACTGCTTGGACAAACTCTAAAGAGGAATGCGGCAATAGCGGTGAAGAATATTGTCCAAGGGAGAAATTCTGCTTCCTGACAACGTCATCATGACATTCTGCGACGCAGTTCCTAGGAAGTCTTTACCGATTTCTCTCACAGTCACTGAACTTTCGCAATTTCATCTCCAGCACAGCTGTTTATCAAACTGTCTCTTCTTTCTTTACGGAGATTACCCATAAACGTGTCCTGGGATGATACACCCACCTCAATAATGTTAATGCTATAAAGTAATCACATGAATGCTATGACTTTGTGGTATTAAAATATTGACATTTAATAAATGATTTTTACCTGAACATTTTCTACTACACTTGAAAATACCACTACGTTTGGAAAGCAAGAATAGTTTCCTATCTTTAATAATAATAATAATAATGATAATAATAACAATAATAATAATAATAATAATAATAATAATAATAATAATAATAATAATAATGTTCTCTTGTGAACTGCCTGACGAAAATGCTTTTGTGTCCCATTAACAGCAACAAAAATTTTCAGGAAAAAAGTTTAATATGAAGAAGAAAATGAACTTCCAATACCACGCTTCATTCCATTTTTCTACGACAAAATGGTAATTGTGCTACTAGAATTCATACTGTTAATTATTTTCGCTATAGGTTATACCTCTAAATCTTGTTAAATTGATCACCATTAGATATAAAGGTATTAATGAACAATAGCGCAATAATTTCACATGTTATAGATATATTTTAGACAATCAATTTGAAATAGGGGATCTAATTCAAGTTTCAAAGCTAAGGCATTACATTTTTAAAAGACTAATACGCCATTAAATAATAAATCCTCTGTTCGAAATGATACCACACTTTAAGGGAGAGAAGCTGTTATACCGTGGTTGTTTTGACATTGTTGGCATAATACTGGCCTCATTGTTATAAGCTCAAGTCTCATTGATCAGCTTACATGTGAGCGTGCTTAGGATGTTTGAATCTGTCACCTTATTCATCAGGCCTCAGAGTCAAGCGGATAGTTTTCTTCACACCAGGGTTGGCGAACACAGAATCAAACTATAGCCCGCATGCTTCATTTCTGAGTGGCGAACAGCAATCCAGTGTCGTCATAACATGACGCCATTGGTCGTTTATGCGCCGCGATCCTTCGCTGCTGTGCTTTACAGGCATAGTATAGCTCAGATTTGACTCAGGGTTACCACGGTGCTCTAGACATAACACCATAAGTTAGTTAACCGTTGTTCAGTGTCATACTGTCATATGATTACTCCGATATTTTAGATATTTTAACTATACGAAATCTTGAAAAGCTGATGATAAACATTTAAAAATCTGGATTTCAAGGTTGAACTGATTCTAAGGAATTTTCACTACACTTTCGCTTTAACATTGTTTATTCAGCTAATAATTTCAATCTGTATCACAATATAATTCCGTTATGATTCTTCATAGCGAACAGATTCCCTATCTCAAATATATTTTTCCGAGATCTTTGTATACTTTCTGAAATATTGCGATCTGTACATATCCCTCAGTATAGTTGTAATAAGTTTATAGTTTTTATAAGATTTCTGATCACCATTACAGGAGCATCAGTTGAACCGGGTTCGCTATCAGGGGCACCGTATCCGCAGGCATACGCCGCTCTCCTACCCACGTGGTCGGCGGACAAATGCGCATTGTATCGTGTACAAATCTATGACCATGTGCTTCCCAGTAGCGATTATTTTGCATGTTAATGTGAAACCAAGTTTCGTCACCGAATAACACCAATTTGTGTTGCCGTCATTTACGAACTTGAAAAACAGATCCAAAACGTATGCTTCTCTGTGGGTCCCTGTCCTTTAAAGTTTGGACATATGTTGTTTTGTATGCCAGAAATTTCAATAATTTTGTAGCTTTGTATTTTCGTGCCATAAATCTACGATATGGGACCCATGGCTTTAATTCCCTTCCGAAGGAAACCATACTTTGGAAACTTACGCCTGAAAAAATCCACCGATCCTGTAATTCCGAAGGAAATAAGTTTCCGAAAAGCTGGGCAATCCGGCTATTACAAGGGAGGTATGAAAAACGAGTAGGGGTTAAAGTGAAGTTTATAAATCCCTCTAGCGGCCGCTATTTTTATATATTTTCAGAAAACTCGGTATATGCCATTAAAATATAATAAGAAAAATATTATCTGAGAATCAATGAAATCGTACTATTAGTAGTATTGAACTATTTTGTAATACCTAAAATCTAAAATTTGAAAACATTTCTAATGGCATTAATATATGCTTTTTGCAAAGAAACTCCGCATTTATCATTTAAATAGAAATCAGTGAAATCAGATTATTAGGAGTTGGGGTTTACCTGAAACCCAAAATTCAAAAATTGTTTAGGGGGACCAATATTTGCTTTTTCGCAACGAAACTCCACATAAAGCATTTAGATAAAACAATAAACATATTTTTTGAAATTCAGGAAAATCTAGTCATTAAGAGCAGAAATTTGCCTGAAATGTAAAATTTAAAAAGCACTCTTCCGTTTAATTTTCTCTATATTGTTTTCAAATAAAAGGACAAATTAATTCAGCATATAAACTGTATGTATAAAGATGCATATGTTTTATATTTAACAAAAGCATTGTCGTGATGATATCAAAATGTAATATGAATCTAATATGTACTTGAGAATTATATTTGTTTATAGGAAAGTTTTGTAATAACATTCAGAAAACGATTGCGTTGCATATTTTTATTACAATAACATTTCATGTCGGTCCTGATGGCCTAGTGGTAACCATACCTTGCTTCGTATACCTAAGATCGTGGGTTCAATCCCAGCCAGGACCGATGAGTTTTTCGAGCGTTAAAATCGTAAGTATTGCTGCCTTTGGAAGGGAAGCCGTAGGTCCCATGTCGTACATTTACGGCACGAAAAAGAACCTCAAGCCTGAAAGAAGAGGCCTCTGAGCAAAATTTATTGGCCGTTTCACGCCCTGAATTTGAGTGGAACGCTGATGACCTGAGATGTTAAAGAGCGTCCTAAATAAACCAAATCAACAACAATAACATTTAAATTAAATTTCAAAGCCTATAAAAATCGAAAAAAACGATAGATTGTTCTTTGCTGATTCAGTATATTTGCTTAGTAAATCGAAATTATTTTTAAAAGTAATATTTTTTTGTTTTATTAAAACATATGAACATCGTCTTCTTAAATATACAATGTAATTCGAAATTTCTGTTATTCTTCCGTGTTTTTTTTTTGAATTTAAAGATATCAAGGGCTCATTTCATATGGTTATTTTTAAAAATGTATAAAAATACCCTCACAGTTTAGTTTTGTCAATATGTTTCATTCAATTAATAGTATATTGTTGTTTTTGTGGTTTAATCACAATAATAATGATAATTCTAAAAATACGGTTTCTCTTTTATAGGTAGCAAGAATTCTAATTTTGTTCCCCTAATACCACACAGTAATGTCATAACTTATATAATTTCGTTAGTTAATAAGGCCATAATTTGAATTTTATGTTCATTTTTAAAATTACTCTAATAGGTGAGGAATTTCCTTAGTTTATGCAGCTCGTTCGTGACAAACTTTTTAAATTTAGTTTAAAACTACTTATCTGCTATTTAGAAACTGATTTTAATGCCTGCCATAGACACGAATAATGACAGAGGCTTATTCCAGTCATTGTAATTGTGCGGATTATATATGTTCTTGTGTTTAGTTTACTGATTAAACCCCTATGATTTAGGTAGGTCCAGAAGAGAAAGATGACTAGAATATTTTGGACCTGTAAAAACCATATTACTAGAAAGATTTGTAAGGCTTTGAGATTTTAATGAGTTGTCACACATTTTAAAGTCTGTAAAATTTTATTTGGAAACCCAATTTGTAACAGTGGCACATAATCATTAAACCATTACACACGCTGCAAGTAAACACAAGTAGTTTATTAAAATAACAAAAATCAGTATTTATAACTCATTTTTTCGTTCACTGGTATAATAACAGTGTCACTTTTATACCTTCTGTTTCTCTTGCGTTCTCTATATTCCCGAATATTTTCCATTGCGGTTTTACTGTCTTTATTTACTTGTTCACTTTCATTATTTTCTTTTTTATTTACGTTTATTACTTCGGGGGTTCTTGCTAGTTTTATGTTGGATCACAAGTGTCATATTAACGATGTGTAATAAAAGAAATGTTGCTTGGCGCGCTACGCTTGTCATCTGCTTAAGCATCACGTCACCTCAGCTGAAGGCAGACAAGTCCTTTACAGTGTTCATCGAGGGTCGTTCATAAGCATTTAAGGTTAGAAATATCGAAATCTGGGACAACAATATAATACACTGGTTTTGCACTTATAACTGAAAATAAATGTATTAATTTTATACCAGATTTATAAACAGTCTTTATTGTTGGTCAAAATTGTTAACAAAGTGCTATATTATGATTACACCTGCTAACAATTAGGTCCTCAAACTGCTTTAATACCGCCAAGGGTGGCCGAGGTCGTTAAGGCGCGGACTCATGAGCGGGAGATCTGGGTTCAAATACGACCAGGACCGTCCTCCCTGACTGAGGTTTTTTTCAGGTTTTCCTCAGTCTTCATAACTGGCAAATGCCAGAGTGGTACCCTAAACTTAGGCCTGAAACGCTTGCTTCCTTCCTTAAACAAAATCCTTTCCCAATATATCATTTTATCTCATATATCAGTGTCCACCGCCTGTGGTAACTCAGTAGTAAAAACGGGCGTTAAACACTACTAAAAACTGTTTTACCTGCTAAAATGCTGTCATTAACTGAATATTATGTTAGATAAAATTAATCATACAGAAACAAACATTAATTTTATTAAAGAATTATTTAAAAAATGATGAGTTAATATTAGCTATTATATGAACCACTAGAATTTGATACTACCACTATGTTTTGGAAAATATGCCAACAATAACATTTCTGAAGTATTGTTCATATTTTACCGCTCATCCAATAGCAATTAATGAATCCGTGGTATTTCTTATGATAAGCATCATTAAGATTTTCTCGGTATTAATGATATTTCAGCCGTTTCAGCTTGACATATATTTTCTCGGTAAATCCATCTTCGCAAACAGTAACAAATGAGCTAATTAATCCCTTCGACACAATAATATTATAAGTATAATGAAATAATTCAATGCAATTAATTATATAATTGATATAGGAATGAATTTTATTTTATTAGTGTCAATTTACAATTCTGGTATACAAAAATAATGTATGAAACTCGATTATGATATTTTAGAATTATTTCATTCGTAAAATTTACTAGAATCTTTAGTTTTTTTAATTTATTCATGCAATAAACGATATAATATACTATTTGTTTTCCCGAAACAAAAAGTATCACCCTTAACTTACACCCCTCATCCAGTGCTTCATATAGTAATTAGTTAATGCTTTGCTAGAAGGTCGGATAGGAAGCATTAAGTTTCTTGTTTTGTCAATTCTTAAGAGTATTAGGCACACATTCTTTTTAATATCCCTAGTAGGAAAGATACGAATTTCATCCTTTGAACCAAAAAGAGATCTCAATGAAAAATATCTTTTTTATTTTTCTTTAATACTCACAGATTTGTAGAAAATGTACTTGTAACCCTCCCTTTTTTTTTTTTTTTTTTTTTTTTTTTTTTGTAACTGCAGGAATAAAGCCACAGTACAGGTGAATATTAAGAATGGGAGGCTCGCGGTGGAGGGAAATACGACCACTGCTCACAGAAACATTTTGCTGCACATTAAATATCGGAAAGCGGCCGCGATTATGTTACACCCATTGCATTAAGGAAATGGTAATAATGTTTGATACTGGTATTTACTTACTGAACAGTTCTTTCGTGTTTATGTATTGAAAGTTTCATTAAATTAAAATAACTAAAAAGCAAACATATAATTCCTAAGGTCTTTGAATGAAAGAATAAATGAAATAAATGTTTTGCGTTTAAACATTTACTTATACGTGAACACGAATAAATACACAGATTTTAGTTCGGTTATCAGTGAAATAAAACCAAACATTCATATTTTGTATTAACCCCCCATAAAAAGGGGTCGGTCCTGGTGGTGTAGTGGTTACCATACTTGTTGCCTCCTATGCCCAAGATCGCGGGTTCGAACCCGGTCAGGACCGATGAATTTTTTCGGGCGTAAAATTCCTAAGTATGACTTCCTTCGGAAGGGAAGTAAAGCCGTGGGTCCCGTGTCGTACATTTACGGCACGAAAAAGAACCTCAAGCCTGAAAGAGAGGCCTTTGAGCAAAATTTGTCGGTCGTTTCACGCCCTGAGTTGAATGGGGCGCTGATGACCTGAGATGTTAAAGAGCGTCCACAAATAAATCAATAAAAAATCATAAAAAGGTAATAAAAGCGAAATAAAATAAAAATTAAACGTTTGCGTTTATTTAAGCATCCAGAGAAGGTAACCCGTATGTGCAAAGGTACAAGTTGTAACTGAGGGGTCAATCACAGTACGTCGAACTCCAGTTAAGTGCTCAATCTCATCAGCGCACGCACCCCCTTGAATCAAAAATGTTTGGCATGTAAACCAGGTCAGACAGCACGTGTCTTCAAAAGCCCTCAACTCCGCATCTTCAGTCACTGTCCTAATATCGAACTCCCGTCAAAAATTTCGATCTATACAAAAGTAAAGGGCTAAACTGTGGCGAATCAAGGCGCTTAAGGAAGAAAGTGAAGAAAACAAATGGAGACCAGACGTGTTCTATCATTTCTTTCAATACACATTATCGTCTACTTAGCTTATAACCTTTCACACGGTATGTTTGAACTACCTCATGAAATATTAATGCAACTTATTAGATAAGTTCTTATTACTAACGGAATTAAATTTGCTATTTATTTTATATGATGATTTGGTATTATAATGAATCTCGATGATGATTCCAAAGAATTGCACATATATTATTTTAAAAATGAAAAACTTTTAACTTAAGGATATGTGTAAATGAAAAATATGGCATTTGTGGGCTATCAGCACAAAAGAAAAAATATGACGACCCGAAATAACTGAAAAAATATATTATTTGAAATAGATAAATGCTTAATATGATATAAAAAGTTGTAGAGATAACCTTGGTAAATATCAAGGAATATGCGATATAATTAAAAGAAATACTTTAACTACTCGTAAAAGAACCTAAATGAAGCTGTATAGAATGAGGACATTACTCGTTTTGTTGCCTAATACGAAAACAACAACAGATAGAACATTTTTAGAAATTTTGGAGATGAGATTTTAAATGAGTAGCGGCCGTGTCTTTCAAGAGCTACAAATTGTAAAGAAAAAATGGAATTAAAATAAAGGAAATAAATAAGAAAATAATTAACGAGAGATTTAAATAGAAGAATCTTTGCGCAGAATAAAGAAGAGTCTTGCACCAAGGTAAATATAAGTCTATGTTTCACCACAATGGAAAGGGGGAGAGCAGTTCTGATGGATTATTATTTTTATTATTATTATTATTGTTGTTGTTGCTTTTATTTTTTATTTAAGACACTCTTTAACATCCTTGGTCATTATCGTCTAATTTAATTCAGTACATGTAATGGTACATAAATTTTGCTCAAAGGTTTCAGGCTTGACGTTCTTTTATATGCCGTAAATTTACCTCATGAAACCAACGACTTTACTTCCCTTCCAAAGGAAAATATAGTAAAGTTTTTATGCCCTAAAAAATCCATCGATCCTGGTCCGGTTTGAACCCGAGACCTTGGGTCAACGAATCAATTATAATTCTGATGGAGACGTAACGTAATATTAATGGTGATGA
The DNA here is from genome assembly GCA_030762175.1 of Metallyticus violacea. Lineage (NCBI taxonomy): Eukaryota > Metazoa > Arthropoda > Insecta > Mantodea > Metallyticidae > Metallyticus > Metallyticus violacea. The sequence goes on along the minus strand of CM060833.1, from coordinate 55,043,432 downwards.
TGGTAACCATTATTGTTTTATTAAAGAGCAAAACTTAAAATAAAAATTACAGAGAACGAATAAATAAGATTAATATTCGTTGTTCCCTTACAGCTTTGCTGTACTGATTTACCCATTGGTTCTCTTTTGTTATTTTCATATCATGTATTGATGTCGTAGGCTACTATGTTATTCATATTACTTTACTGCAGCTGAGAGTACAAAAGCATTAATTGTCAGATTAACTAAACAAGCAGTTTTCTAAAATAAATTGTCCATACGTACGGTTCCAGATATAAAGGAAGTATGCATAAATATAGTAATGGTTCTCTTTAGAACCTAAACGTTTTCAAAAGATTATTAGTAGGAAAGAAATCATCAAAGTACCTTCTGTCACTGCAAGAGTAAGAACTTTAATGTAGCGTTACTTTTTCACTGTAAAGCCCTCTACGAGTCTGAGATGGCGAGCTACAGCGTAGGTGACGACAAAATGAGGAAATCAATTTACATCCTTCTGCATTCCCCTCTATCATTAAAAGCTCCATTAGGAATAACGTATCACTTAAATGTACCAACTTTGCTAGGGTTTTAGTCCACAATTTCCTTGGGGACACCAGAAGACGGTGCTGAATAAGACAGAGCAATGAAACCTATTTCAGAGAAGTTAAACCCCTTTGCAGGCAATATGAAGCGTTCTATACGCCACAGCCTTGAGCAAGCGAGACCCAAATAATCAAGCTTTGATTACTCGCTCGGAATGGTTCCATATCTTACACTCATCCTTCCTTTAGAGGTTTCAAGTACCAGAGATATTTTTGTTTTAAGGACTCTTGCAAAATAAATCCATTACTTGTGTGTGCTTATAAGCGTTAAAAATTAATTAATAAAACCGACAGAAGATATCAACTTAAATACGGCCCATTTATTAGTGTTGGCGATATTATATTACACCGTTTTTCGTACGAAACAAGGCGAAGTGTAGAGCAGTTGAAAAGAGAATTATTCATACACTCAGATTAGTTAACTCACAAATATGTTATTTGGTGTTTTTAAACCAAACTTCTAAATGAGCAAAGTAGAACTCAAAAAGATCGCCTACTTACTGTATCTAAAAATTTCAATTAAATAATAAATCATCCATTGCAAGAGGCAGCGGTTAGACTCTCTTGTTCCACAATATATAGAGTATGGACGGCTTGTTTCGACGCCTTACATCTAAATCTGGTTTCGAGTTGGGTGTACTTCTCAATGAATCAATTTTATGTTATATATTTATCTATTTTAATGCTTTGTTGCTCAGTTGTGAGATGTAAAATGCTTATTTTATTATATTTAAAGTATATATTTTCATATAATTATATTAGGATGTTAAATCTTAACATGAAGGTACAATATATTAGGTACATATCTATACGCAGTACTGTACACGTACATTACATTTAAATAATTTTGAACGTATTGTTACTATTATAATTAGCAGCTGCCTCATACCCTATTTATAAAGATATAACAGATATATAGGGAAGAATGTTTTCAAAGTTTGTAACATAGTTCTATAACGTTACTGAGTTCACATAGTCAGCTAATACTCAGCCTTATGTGCTACGAGACACTCACAAAGCTCCCAAGAGGGCGCTCTACATTTAATAGCTTAGTTAGTCCATCAGCATTATCGCACTTTCATGAATTATAAGAATGTTTCGGATCCCTAAGGACCAGATAAATCACAGTGGAAACTGACACAAAGTCAGGAGGTCATATTAATGCGATTACCATTAAGAACCGCTTATTAAAATCTACCTGTACCTGAGATGAGGCAAGAGTCTACAACGCTTTGATCGCCAACAACTTTCTTTCCTGATATATTGTTTGCTATCAATTAAGTGTTTAAGATATATTTTAAAAATTAAATGTTAATATTATTCTTGAATTATTGCATTTAAGTTTGATCTATTTCATAAATAATGAGAGTGTCTGTAAAGAACAATACACCATGCCAATAAGTGACCTTCGACAAGCCATTTACTAACCATATTCTGTGCTAAATGATGATTCATCTTCTAGGATACGAGCAACGACAGCGAATAAGCACGGTCCCTCTTATCTTCAGTTGGACCGTTGTCTTTGTGCTGTTCAGATATTCTTAAGGTAAGTTGTGAAACGAAATATTTTTTTCTCTTTATTTGTATGTTCATGATGTTGTTATGCTAAGGTCAGTAGACTTTAGAACACAACATTCATACATAATTCGTTTGAGATAACTAACTCTTGCAGAAAAGCGATTTGTAAGAAAATTCCCCAGTGTTACGACTAACAGCTGCACTGTTCGTAATCTTGTAGATGTACGTAGAAAATTGGAATCTGTTCTTGACAATAAACCGGAAGTAAATCACCATGAGCTTACCGAGAAAATACATAACGAAATTGGAAGGTTAGAACAAAGCCTAAATAAATCACTGTAAACGCTTGTGTAGGAAACAGGAATTTGCAAACCTTGGTTTGGAATACCCCCCAAAATTTAAAACTACAGTTTTTCAGGGATTTCAACCACATGATAATGCAAGTAGAGTAAATTTGTGCAATTAGCTTTTACTCTATTGATCTACTTTTGATTTTTTTCATGGACGAAGCATGGTTTCATTTGAATCCAGTGGTACAATAGTTAATGATGTGCAGAAATCCCCTATCCTGTTCAAGAAACGCCACTACATGACTAAAAAAATTGACGCATATTGCGCAGTGAATTCTTGCAGAGTTATATTAAAGTGCAGTGAATGCGCACAGATACAAAGATGGCACGATCACACCATTCTTAGAAGAATTATCGGATGTTGAATATAATCACGCATTTTTCTGCAAGACTCCGGTACAGCATGTACAGATTATGTTTTGTTAATTATGTTTTGTTAATTCAATGGTATATATATCTGACTCAGCGTGCTTCCAGCCGCCATTACCTCATTGGAAACTCTATAAAAAAACAGTGAAAACACCAGTTAACCTTTTTAATAAAGAATATAATAAAACTGCCCTTGTTAGTTGGTCATTAACTTCTATGACTTCTCTATAAAAAGTCGCATATTACCCGACGTAGTTATTGGCGAGGAATGAAGTAAATTCGTTAAAGAACATTAAGTGTAAGCTCTTCTTGAGTACATGGATTTGTTTTGTGCACAATCGATCTCTGCAATTTACGTTAAAAATAAACATGAAAGGGAATCAGGTTTAAAAAGGTAGAGAATTTTAATTTCTTTCATAGGAAATTGGCTATGTGAGCTATGGTTGAGTTTTGTTAAAGCAAAGGAAAATTGTGTTACATTTCAATCAACTGTTTTAAAACTGCCATTTTCACGTATTGTGAACTCACTTTATGAAAGTAGATTTTTAGACTTACAACAACTAAAAAAACCTAGGTTTGAATTTGTTTCTTCATCAAGTACCTTGTCAAAATTTGCTTACAAAATTACGTCTAAGATCAGATTTACGAGGGAAGGTTCATAAGTTTCCAGTTTAAATATTTTCTAGGTATGATAAAGACAAAAACGATATTTCACTTTTCAATATAATTACCCTTTATTTCAATACACTCTTTGAATTAACATTTCAATCCCCTTCCTCCATTTTAATCAAAAGTCTTGTTTGCAAAATGGGCATAAATAGCATCCATCATTCTTCGTCACGCTTAAATTTCCTTCCTCGAAGGTTCTTCTTGAGTTTTGAGAAGAACAAATCGTCACTGAGAGTTAGATCTGGTCTGTAGGGTGGATGGTCAGTTTCCTTGAAGCCACATTTGCACAGGCGCCTTGTCATGAACAAGACGCACACAGTGGTGACTCAGCTTTCTTCGCCTTTCCTCTTTGATGGAAGCACATAGTCTGAGCTGTAAGCCAGCATAGTAACTCCCCATTTAGTGTTGCGTTCCCCTCTTTGAAGTCAATGAAAAGTATTCCTACACAGTCCCAAAAGATTGTGACCATGATCTTGTTGGTTGACTGAGTGACCTTGGCCTTTAGAGGCAGTGTTTCGCCAGGTTTACGCCACTCCATTGATTCTCTTTTGGAAAAGCGATCATAGTAGAGGACCATAGTTTCATCTCCTGTAACAATAGTTTGCAGAACTTCTCTCTCATTGCCACGGCAGAGCTCCAAAATGCCTGACAACAGATGACTCGTTGCTGCTTTTGGACTGAGGAAAGGAGTCTAGGCACCCATCTTGCACTAACCTTATTCATGTTTCAACGTTAATGAATAATTCGAAGCACTGTTATTTTATAAAGGCCCACCCTTGCTGCTATTTCTGTAACTTTGAGCCGTCGGTCTTCCATGATTTCTCCTTCTACAAGAGCGATGTTTCCAGGAATGAGCACCTCCAAGAGCCGACTTTCACACTTTTGGTCTTCAATGCTTTCTCGACCCATTCGAAAAATGTTGGCCCATTATTTTACGTAGAATATGAGGGGGATGCTTTCCCATATACACAGTCCAATCGCTGTTTAATTTCATTTGGAGTAAATGCTTCTATTGTGAAGAACTTAATAACAGCTCGAAACTCCATTTTGAACATGTCACAATTTTCTACACATAGCCTTTTTTATGCAACTATATCTGAACAACTGAACACAACGGAGCGGAAGTTGAACTGCAATTATTTATAAAGCAGATAAGGTATGACACCAGATAAGGATTTTGTGAAGGCAATAATCTTATTGGCGAGACCGGAAACTTATGGACCTACCCTCGTACATGATTGTAGTTTTTGCAAAGTAAGAGTATTTATGTTGCGAGAGAACGCTAGACGCTTTTAGATGAGAACATCATAAAGGAAGCGTCTAACGTTCATAGTTCAGTGCTTGAATAATTCGTTCAAATTTACTTCCCATAACGTCAATTTCACGCAGCGATGCCTATCTAAGAAATCCTCCGTAGCACTTTGTTTCATTATTCTTATGAAAATGAAAAATAATAAATGGGCTTTGCAAAAATAGTTATTTCGTGCATGAAGTAATGGTTCCCATAATTTCTGGCACTAGGTTCAAAGATTTCACGTTAATGGATTTCCACACAGAAACTGGAGTAACAACTGGCAAACAAGATAAAGACAGTTGTCTCGTGACAAATAGAATGGTTTCTAATGCTGACTACAATGTAAACTCCGCAGCTGGTGCTCACAGTATCGATCAACCTGTGGAGGCGTCACAAGAGACACGTCAGCAGGTTATGACCGTACGTCCATCAGATAACCGCAGGCGACGAGACAGGCGACCCCGTTTTAAACCTGTTCACCAAGTGTCTGGTTTAGCACGAAGTGTGGCTGAATATCATTTCTGTGTTTAATAATTATACAAGCAATGATTTACACAGTACTGGGAATTGTGGAGTTTTTCATTTATTTAAATAATATGAGTTTATAAGCATCGTGAGTAATGTTCTACTAGTGGCAAGTGTTAAATCATAAAAAGTTAATATGTGAAACGTCTTGCCAGTACATGGTTCATGTGAAAAGAGCAAAGCTACTTTACACTGCACAGGCATCAATATCGATGGCGGCAATTGATATATTATTTATTGGTACATCAAAGAAGTTCAGTTCTCTCGATTTATGTATACCTTGGGGTAAAACTATCCCTTCACAAAACAAGGAGAAGGTGTAATGGACAACTGTTTCCCCATCCATAAAAAGCCTTGAAAGTTTTCTTACGACTCACATTTTCTTTTGCCAAAATAAAAAATAATCTTGTAATCTGCATTGCAATATACACATATGAAGGTCTTTTAAAAGTGCTCCTCAGGAATGACGATATAGCTTTTAGAAAATATTCTTATTTTTCAACATAATTTTATTCGAAATAAAAGCAGTTTTTCTAGTGATGCTGCAAAGCTTTATCCCATCAAGAAAGTCTGATTCCTCTAGACCTGCAAATACGCATAGATCTGAACTGATGACTTAAGCTCTTCTTCTAATGAAAATTTCTTTCTATCAAGGAAATTTCTCAGTTTACTTATGGATTCATGTCAGAGGAATAGGGCGGATGTGGCAGCAATCGATAATTTCTGATGTCGTGACGGATTTTGGCATAATAATGGACTGAGAGTAGGTATAGTGGTAACTATATTGTTTCGTAGACCCATGATCGCGGATTCATTCTCGACCAGCATCGATGGATTTTTTCGTATGTAAAAGTCCTAATTAGGCTTCTTTCGGAAGGAAAGCAAAGCCATGGGTCCCATGTTGTAGATTTACGACACACGAAAGAACCTCAAGCCTGAAAGAAGAGCATCTAGGCAAAATTTATCGACCCTTTCACCCTGAACTGAATGGAACGCTGATGACCTGAGGTGTGGAAGAATGTTGGCAAATAAACCAAATAAATAAAAAAAGAGAAACGAATTAAGCTAAAACTAAAATGGAACAAGGAAAGCCAGTAACAACAAAGTCTAACCTGAATAGAATTTGTCAAAACAAACACCTAAATGATAAGACAAAATAAAATTATAAGAGAATCCAGAAATAGTCAAATTCAGCCTAAATAGACTAAGATGTTCAAATAAATAGAGTGCAATTGACCGATCACATAAAATACAATTGTACATTTTCAATTGTGGAAAATAATGTTTGTATTAAATTGTCAGAAAACACTTCCACAAAAATGTTGACCTTTCACTTTCCAAGTCCATAGTTCATGTGCGGACACTTTAACTTTTGGAATCTGCAAATGCCTCACCATTGTCCTCGAAGGTTGAAACGCCCATACACGTACATTAATTGTTTATATTTATGCAGTTATTGGCGCAATTCCTTTCTTTCTAATAAAATTTCGCTTTTGTTTATCTCGCCATGCTAATATTTGGTTCCTATTGGTTTCTTCGTCTATCGAAAGTTCTAGCAATCTTTGACCGACATGTTCTCACTTCTGATTCTACCTCACAGAGTTGACTACAGGGAGAGCACCTGATGTAGCTGCTTTCAAAATTGTTAAGCTCGGATTCTTATCTGAAGAATAAGACCTGTGACGCAGGCACCATATATTTAAAACGCTATTTTGATGTATTAAATTGTATTTGGTTATTGTTGCATAGAGTTGCCTTTTGTAATTCTCTTATCGGACTTCATTTAAGGGCCAGTGAGTCAAAATTAGTTGTCATTTTGAGCAGCGTTGAAACTCCTTTATCTAATATCCAGGGGAGCGATTTTACAAAATGTTTGTTGTATTTAATTTTGCATTAAGCTTTTACTAAACTTTATGTATTTTGTTGAATTAATACTAAGAAAATTTATTTTTTGGAAAACGATATACCGATGATCAACATGTTACATGATTTTGCAGTTTTCAAGACGAAACCTACTCAATGTCTGTATTACATTTACACTTATGTAATAAATTAAAATGGAATTATAAAGAAGTTTCCTCTCTCCTGCCACATGCTGGGGATTTTTCCTTCGCTTTTAAAGATAAAACTTGTTCAGGCATTAGCGGTACGGAGTCAAAATTTAATTACGCACATATAGAACTATCATACGCAGCCTATTCAAGTGGAAAGTACACTGGTCACTAAAAAATTCCATTTTCTTCTTTATTAAATTTCACCTTCCATGCAGAAGTTTCGACGTTTGAACCAGTCGTAGACGCTGCAAAAGCTGTAGCCCATAAGGTGTCCCTTTGAACTTCTTTTGGAAAAATTTCCAAACAGTTTGTTATGGAATTTGTAATTTCAAACTCACCCTTATTGTCGACTTCTGTAGACTTCGTTGGAAAGCAACATGAACAAGATGCACTTGTTTATACCTACTTTCATCTTTATGCAAACAAGCAGTTTAATAAGCAGATGTTTATCGCTTCATGTTTTAAAATGTCGTTGCACATAATTAATGAATTTGTCCAGGTCAGCGTAAGCACACCATGTGCAACAGCGGCAGTCATTTTAGTTAACACGCCTGTGCAACAATCCGCCATAGTAGTAGCGGTATTAAATATATTACTACTGTAGCAAAGTCATATAATATACCAACATAAGAAATGTAAAAGCGTCGAGTAATTCAAAAGTTTTCAAGTAATACAACTGAGGAAACAAGTATTGGGTCCACTGCTGCTAACGTTTCTTTTAGAGTCTGCATAAAATTTCATCTAGCAGCTGTTTTTAATACAAGTTATGGGCAGGGAAATCGTTGAAGACACATTTTCTAAGTGAGCTAGATTTAAAGGCATAACTGAAACAAATCGCCTCAGAACAGCGAGGACGTCGAAGATCTCCAGGTGGCACAGATCAGTGGACAGCAATCAATCCTTGAGTAAATAGGAAGCATTTCACGCACCGCCATGCGTGCTGCAGCTGTAACATCTGTTTCGACAACGCACAGCATTCAGCCTGGTTGCGACGTTCTGAATCAGAATCGGCTATTATCTCTACTAACTGTGCATCTGCATGAAAGCTTATTTAGAATAACCGCAGAGAGGGAAATTGTGTTTATTCATATTTGAACTGAAAGACAAGTGTATTACTCACAGAAAATATGTAATTTAAGTATATCGACGTGTTTGTATGTATATATATATACAATGGGCATGTAGGTGTGTATGTACATTATGACTGTTACAAGGACGGTATTAGCATATACGGCCGTAAGGCCCATGCAACAGCTATGTTTGCATGTGTATACTTTAAAACTACTGCAGTAAAAGTGCATTACTGCTACTAAAATGTTTCTTTGTTTATCTTAGTACTTTTTCGTTGTTTTATAATAACATTTTCTGCATATTATGGTCAATCTTTTGAAAGGCAATATGAATTGAAATGAAAACAAAACATTTTATAGTATCATAAATTATATTTTAATTACCAACCTATTTTTTCATTATTATCTAAAGGTTTTTCTGTATATTGCTATGCAACAATTTTTACTGTAGTTACTCCTCTGCCTTAAGTCTTCAACTGGTTACAAATTCGCTTTGTGGCAATCTTCATTAAGTACACCAACCTATGTTACTGTAATTAGTTGAAAAGCTTCATTAGTTTCTGTAAACACAATTTTATTATCAAAACCATCTAAAAGTGTAAAAGGATGTATAAGAGGATTGAGATACTGGCGATGAAAAGGTGCATAACTCAGGTGCACACAAATACCGTATCACCAACAGTAATTGAAAATATATAAAAGAGTTTTATACTGACGCTTCCATTGCCTAATTGTAAATGAGAAACATTTTGTACCCCTGCAAACACAAAAAATATTGGTTTCCAGTTTAAGTCCAAATTCGGTTAACGTCGGTAGTAATCGGCAAAGCTGGAATCAAAGTACAACAAATTTGTTTCCCATGAATGTCGTGCTCGTCACGTATTTCTTGCCTTTCCCCATTTTAAATAACATATCAAAATTATTTAAGAAAATAGAAATTTCCTAACTTTTCTAATATTTATAAATGGAACCTTGTCATACTAGTTGTACAAACAATATTTACAATACTTACATTTACATATAGCACAATAATCCACAAAACCAAGAGTTACTTTTTAAATGTTAAATATATTAACACAATCACAAATTTGTCGTTTTCCCCAAGGTCACCACCTCTTATATTAAGTAGTGTTCCATATCTCCTTGGCATTGAGAAATGTGATGAATGATTTCAGCTTGTGCAACACTCTACCAGTGATGATGAAGACTTATGAATACCTGATCCGGAATCTAAATGTTTTCAATGTCCTCTAAAACTCTCTGATAAGGGTATTCCACAAACGCTGATCGATTTGATTTAGTTGTCCTGGATAATATGGCTATTTTAGACTATTTTGACCATTGCTTAAAATGCGCCAAAAGTGTCTTATGCATTTTGAATAAAAAGAAGTATTTAATAATTTTTTCTTATTTATTTAAAAATATATTGATGTACCAAAGAAGATTTAGTTACAACAGTTGCTCAAAATGCCCATCATCGGCGTCGATACACTTCTGAGTACGTTGAACTACTGCTTGAACAACGTTTGCGAGTATCCTCAGCGGTTGCAGCACATGCTGTTTCAATTTCTTCCCGAAGTGGTGTCTTTGTAGCTGGTTTTCTACGGTATACAACATCGTTAAGAGTTCCTCATAGGTAGAAGTCCAAGGTGGCTCTGTTCTGTGCACACGTTTCCATTACCTTTGAACTTCAACAACATTCTCGGTTTTCCAATACAACTTCAAAATTGCTCTTCGCTGTTCGAGCGATAATCTTGGTTCCATTTTGTTATAGCAACGCTAGCATAACGTAATGTCAGTCACATCTGTTTACAGAACATCATACGTTAAGCTAGGCTTCATTTGTTCATTGTTAATTAACCTGTCATGTAGCAACGCTATCATAATTGTATGAGTTACATGTGTTTATATAACATCATACTATTGATTACTGTTGCTTTTCGGTCCAACTGTGAAATATATTAAAGGGATATCTACTGTGAAAGTATGTATACATTTTTGGCACCCTCTGTATATTAAGGCTTCAAGAATCAGATCTTTTTAGTCTAATTATGTATAAATGTAATTTTTACAAATAGCAAATTTAGTTCGTTCACTGATTGCTCCATCTGTTTAAAAGTCAAAAGAAATTATAAATGAATTCTAAAATGATAAATATTGAACCTACTGTTACGTTTCTCGTTCAGAAGTGAAATTCAGAGAAAAGCTAAAGTAGTCTGTAGAAATATATTTATAGATTTTTTGTTTCATAGCCTTCCTAGTAATATAAAAATATTCTGTTTTCATAAAAAATTCTATACAAATATAAGAGCTAACATGTTCGTGCTAGATTTTCTTTTGGAAAACTTGTGTATATTCTTCGAAACAATTTTGAGTTCCTTTAAAAGGAGTTTCCTTGACACTAGGTCAAAACTTGAAATTAAAACGAAACCACATAGAGATGTACTACATATAAGGTATTTTAATAGTGTTTTAACACTCTACTGAGGCATCACAGATGTTTGACACTGACGATACGTGAGATGAAATTATAAACTGGGAAAGAGTTTTAAAATGAAGTAAGCGTTCCAAGCTCAAGTTTAGGATATCTCTACGGCATTTGGCATTTATTAGGACTCAGAAAAACTAAGGAGATACCTCAACAGAAATTACCAAATAATTTCAACAATTGCAACTTATTTAAAAAAAAAGTTATAATAATTCAGCAGCAATATAGGCATGCTAAAAACTAACAAGGCTTTTAGGACATGCCTATACTAGCAAAAATCATTAGACACTGCATTCACTCATTTTGTCAGGAGAAGTGACTAACACTATCCCCAAAACCATATAACTCCACCTTACAATCACCTTACACCCCTCATCCAACCCTGCGGTTAAGCCCACACGTGGGTAGGAACGTAGAAATCGTACACAGACTGGTTACTAAGCCAGCCTGCCATATCAAATCGGAAATCGGAAGAACAGAATTCAGCAAGGAAAACGATCTTGGCAGGAATCGAACCGCAGACCTCTCTCCTACGGATCCGTGCCACCCACATGAAGTGTTCTTGAATCTCACATCAGGATCAGATGACCTAGAACCTGCAACAGATACAATCGATTGCTTCTAGCAGATTGCAGATTTTGTTAAGGATTGGGGCATTCGCTAAGCAAAGGCCGAAGCAAATTATTTCACAGTAGTCAGAAACTGTTCTTGAAGAACCGAAGAACATGCCTTGAGCCATTCATCAGAAATTCGGAAGGGAGTTTGGGGCTTCCTTTGATACTCGTACAGTTGGTTAAATATAATGTCTTGCACTGGTGGCTACCATCTGCAGAAGGGACAGTTAGGGAGCAAAAGTGGCAAAGTTTTAGGAGAATAGCGGAGTTCAAAAGCTGTATCCCAGAAGTTTATTAAACACTAAGCCTCTAAAGAGGGTAATATAACTTAGTAAGCCCTCCATCTGTGCCCGACCTTCCTCCCTTCTCCTTTAATGTAGCTTAAGTATCAATTTTACCTTCCCTCCCGAACTAAGAAGCCTTTATTCATCTGAAGACGTAATAACCTCCTTCATCTGAAATCCATTTCAAAAAAGAGTGGAAAAAGCTGCCATCTCTTGTAAAGCTCGCCAAACAAATTTTGCTTGAAAGTAAACAGCACCAAAATACTATCTCAATAAAGAAACCCGTTTCTCTAGCAGTTTTTCGCATCTTTAGAAAATAAGTTAGAAATAGAAAAAATCAAGTTTTATACAGTTTTTATTTCCTGTTGCTCCTGAGTGTTAGAAATGCATAAATTGAACTACCAAAAAAAAAAAAAAAAAAAAAAAAAAAACTATAACAACTTAGCATTATGGAATGCTTTGGCGATGCTTTAGGATATACCACGAAAGGATTACAGGCACATGCCTCCGCTATCATCTCTTAAATCTTATCGTCTACAAGGTAAACAATACTTTTACTTCAACTTGCGATGTAAACAGAAGCACGTGTACCAGTAAACTTTCATTGGTTGGTTAAACCTTATAACTTATGCACCCGAGGTATAGATGAAAACGTAATTTAATTCAATTTAAAACGTAACTCAAATGGTGATAAAAAAATCTCATAATACCTGCAACTTTCGTAAAAATAATAAAAAAGTAAGTATTTCACAGAGGAGATGACACGATGGGTTAAAGTGTAAGTTGGCAGGTTATCTTTATAAAGAAACACCATCTCAATCGAATCCAGGCATCACGTAAATACAAAAGCCACGTACATTGCGGCGACATGGAGGGTAAATTAATGCCGCAAACCATGCAATCATAACAGCATTACGCAGAAGAATACGCTTTTGTTTGTTTACATTACAATCTAAACGGTATATATGTGGGGGCATCGCATCATATTCTGACAATAAACGTTTTGTCTAAACATTCCGTGTACAAATCGGTCCTTTGACATTTAACTTTTTCAAAAGAGTTTCTATGTTTTCAAACTATTGTTATTATTATTATTATTATTATTATTATTATTATTGTTGTTGTTGTTGTTGGTGGTGGTGGTGGTGGTGGTGATGGTGGTGGTGGTGGTATAATATATACGTTCTCATTATCTGTAAATCTTGAGTACCAAAATGGCAATAAATAAAGGCAAACAAATGCATAAGCGAGCACGTTCCAGGTGAAATCGAAGTAAAAATAGAATTATTGGACAATTATCTTAAGTATCAGTCATTTAAATATTAGGTTGTCTGTTAAGAGATGTCGGTTTTTAAGTTTGGTGTTTTGTAAGATTTTAATGGTTTTCTTTTGTTTGGCAACGTTACCCATGTGTGTTACTGTATACATTTTGAGCATGTTGTTAATATACTGTCATAAAATGTAATGAAGTGTGAGATTAGAGCTCTTCTAAAGCACTACTGAAATCATGATTGGAAAGCTGCTTCCCCGGTAGGAAGAATTTGTGGAGGGAGAAGGTTTTGTTAGTGAGCAAGTAGACAACCATGATTGCAGTCTTTCAACAATGGAGAAGAAAGTACTAAAAATGTACCATGTCCTAGAAGACCTAAGTTATGGAATATTGCGGCATTGGCATTGGATGACAATGGTTGCACAATAATGATATGCAGATGAAAACATGTTGTTCACATATTGTTGCTTAGAAGGTGGTGGGGGTAACAGTTTGTTTGTGGGAAACGCTGAGATAACAGGGTATGAGCATGACGGGGCAAGGGGGGAGTTGGCGTCAGGAAGCCACGCTAGAGTTTGAAAGAGCGAGTCAGGAGTTGGAGTTGCAAGAATGCAGTGAGTGCGTACCATTATAGCAATCTATGCCCCATTGTTCCAATTCCGTGATCCGGTACGTTATGTGTGTGTTTGAGGAAATAGTAGAAGTTAATTTGTAATGTGCCGAAGCGTTTAGGGCTCGAACCCTGTTCTGCCAAATAGTAGTGATGACGCTCGGGTCATCACAATATTGAGCATCACGCCGAGTTTTGGAAGATAATACGCAAAAAAGTACTCGTAGGCTATCAGAAGAACTCGGTGCCTCTAAGATACCACATAAAGCCACATTAAGACACTTAAAATATCATACAGAGGATACATAACTGTACTTCATAATTCTTACCTGAACAAGCCCAACGCTCGTTTATCGCAAATCCCATTGATAATAGATTTATCAGGAGACTTGTCGCATGTGATGAAACATGGGTATATTAATACAACCCTGACACCTCGAAACAGTGGCGGGATTCCCCAACATGTAGATCTATCCCTGAGTTATCGCTAGTTCAACTCAACCCAAATTCAGTGTTTGTTTAAATATTTATAGGACAATTACAAAGGTACACTAGACTTAAGCATCCGTTCACTGGATACACACCTTGTTCTTGTACGAAATGAATATATTAGCGTTTTAACCACTTTCCTTGTACTTCAGAAAACTGTTTTTGCACCAGGATAATAGAGGGAATGTCCTGAAACTCCCAGTGTAGTTTAACTCACACAACTCCAAAATATCGACAAGTCTTGTTTTTATCTCAACGCTTCAATTATTACAACCGAAACATTTTCGCAAAACTCCAACACACAAATCACAAGCCCGACACAAAAGATTGACGCTATATTTTTTTGTTATAGATCAGCCTGGATGCAATTAGAAGTGCACAACTCTGGCTTTCAAGTCTATAAATTAGCTTTCTCTTGTTTCTCAAGAGAAATAACATAGCTACCCAGTCTACAAAAACAAGTTTCATACATTCACAATTTAATGTTATTAAAAGCCAGAAGACATTTATGATTGACATATCTATGTTACAATACTTCTGATAATATAAATGCCTATATATCCACTGAAGTGTTTTAACGTGCAATAACATTTTTGAGCAACATAATTTTGGTACATAATATACTGATTATCTGTTATTCTTCTTTTTGGAAGCTTGTTTGAAAGTGTGGGCAAATGTTTACGGTATAAAGAAAAAAATCGCATGCATAAAACCAGATACAGAGAATAATATATTATAAATATATGCTGTGCTTTTAGAAGAAATCCAGAATCACTGAAAGCAATTATTCATGGAATGATTTCACTTCCTTATTTGAATAATTCACAAAAAATTATGTAATACCCACACGATCAGTAAGGAATAGCCAGAAGTTTGCATCGATTCATAACTTTTCGTCAATTTTTCTCACAGCGAATACATTGAATAAACATCTTCTATTGATTAGAAAGCCTATTAGTAGGACTTACTGGAGAAGCAGGTTTGTTCTACCGTAACTTCCAGCAGTGATTTATTTATAGAGGGGCTGACTCAAATAACAAGGTCATAAAGCTCAAAGTGTTGCGGGCGGTATTCTGAAACATTCTACTGCAGAAGTTAGTACGTCAAGGAGAATTAAGGCGAGAGCAAATGATACGCTAGCAGAAATAGCGGCTTCACTAATGATCTAAACTTTGTTAATCAGTAATAATGAAAGCAGATGGACGTTTAAATTAGCCTTAAAATCGCTGCTTGAAGCGAGGGGAACGAAGAACCAGGGAAACTATGCATTTTAGTGCCGTAGAAGGTGATTAATTCAAAGTTTTTAACACAGTTTCCCTAACTTGAATAATGACGTTCTTCAGCTATAACATGCTGCGTGATTAGCATGTGCACGACCTGATATTAAACTACAAAATAGAACAGCTAACTTTAAAGATAATTCAGCAAGGAAAATACCCTGACTATTAAATCATGCTCGGTTACATAACATTATCTCTGTTTCCAATATTCAGTGCTTAAAAATTCTGAGATTAAAAACATAATTTTATGGCTAAATCAATATTAAAATGTCTTTTTAGAAGATTTAGCATGTTATTTAAATCCAGTGATATTTCAAAACCTAGCTCTACAAAGTGAATCGCCCAAAACTTGCACCGTGAATATTACTGAAATGGATGGTGCTTTTTTTCAAAGAATTGAAGTTCTGGGAGGGTTCCTAATTGCAGGCCATGCAGAAATTTTAATAATTAAAACAACTTATATCTCTTGAATAAAGCTACATTTATCAAATGGAACAATGTCTATTTATATCCATAAAATAAAACTAAGAAAAATTAGAATTTCTATGGTGGTTTTTGCTCTATTCTTGTACAAGTAGTTTACGAGCTATAGTAATATGAATATTTTAAATATCTATGTTACTCGTATCTGTTAACTGCTTGGTTACTAGACTACGATGTTCGTATGTTTGTTTACAGTTTGTTTCCTTTATAGATGCTGATTTTATTAGGACTTCCTTGCCAGTACCTTATGATTGTTCTTGAAGTAGCACGTAATGGAAGGTGGTATTTACTAATGGTGAAAAAATGGACATGCAGAATTTAAGAAGAATGATGTTCTTTCTAGTAATGTGTACGCTGAAAGATATCCTAATAGAAGTACTTGTCTTCGCCGATTGTTTCAAAATCGTTGGATGAAGGGATGTTGTACGTTGGCAGGCCAGTTCACCAGATTTAACCCCTTTACACGTTTCTCTGTGGGGAAAGCTAAGAGACACTGCCTACAAAACATACTTACTGCACTAGCAGATATGAAACGAAGTATTACACCTGCCTGTTCTGAAAATACTGCAGAAATGTTACAAGAAGCGCACTAATCTTTACATGATAGACTGGAAGCTTTTATTGGGTTGGTGGGCATCCCTTAGATCACATTCTGTGAAGATCAGTTTTCGTATTTCTTAAGAGAGTGTTGACACATAGTACAGTAAAAATACGAAATTTAACATGTGTTTTCTTGGAAATTCAGAAAAAACACACTAAATAAGAAAAGTACACATAGGAACATCGTAGCCTAGTAACTAAGCAGTTAAATGGAGCAGACAACTATAGACATTTAAAATGTTCATATTACGATAGCTTGTAAACTACTTGCATTAGAATCCTGCAAAAGACACTATTGGCATTCTAATTTCCACTCGTTTTATTTTCTTGATGTCAATAGACATTGTTCCGTTTGAAAAAATGTAACTTTATTTAAGAAATACACATTCTAATAAATATTAATATCTGTGTATGAGCTGCAATTATGAGCCCTTGTCTAAACTTCAGTTCTGTGAAAGTAGCACATCAATAGTACCTTCCATTTCAGAAATATTTGCGGAGAAAGTTTTAGATGATTCAGCTCTTCTTTCCCCTACCTCCTCAAAGGTACATCACACATAATAAAACCTGGACAAGCTGCGTAAAGATGAGTCATGGCCTTTAACAACGTAGAAAAGTATCACACACTTCATAAACACAGCAGAAGAGTATTTGCGGAAGACTCGCATTGTCTCTCTGAGTGCCGTCGTTATTACTAACTTGTGCTGAAAAATAATTTCAAAATTAAGCTAGTGCAGTTTCTAGTGCTGATAGAGCCAGAGCTATCAAATTAAGATTCCTTTTCCTTTCTCCTTTTGAATGACTATTGAATTTAATGAAATCTCGAAAAATAAAAAAAAAAGTTCAAGAACTCATGTGGTAAGGTGCTATTCATATTTTCGGTATCGCTTTATACAGGTAATAGCCGACGTATCGATATTGCAATGTTCGACAGTTATTGCCCCATAAATAAAAATCGTTTGATTAGGAAATTGAACAAAAAACACTCTCTATAAACTGTATGTATATATTTCCAAATACATCAGCAATCTTTGAAAAGTTAAGCGTTTTTAGGTAGTTCATTTTAAAATTCCTACATATATTACTTACTTTGAAGTTTAAGTTCATTTCCTGTTGCTGGGATTTATCTCCTGAGTTTTTAATTTATAAGAATGTGTGTATCTTTTCCGTTCTGCCGGTGTGACGACGTCCTTTTACAGCCAACCTATTGAAAAACGAAGTGGAAACAAAAGGATGGCATGACATTAGAAACAAATGAGAAGCAATTTTACTAAGAAAAAAAAAACAAAACTTGAATTCTGTTACCACGTCATGTCAAAACAACTACATGTGATCAAGAGAAAATTATGAAAAAGAGTAGATTGACGAAGGTGCTTACACAAGAAACAGACTGACTACTATTAAAGGACTGGTGCAACGAATATAAAAAAGTTATTGCGATTAGGACAGAGAGGAGAAACAGGTATTTAGAAATGAGTACGATGTATGGTGCAAAAAAGTGTATGTGCACAGACATGCCGCGGAAAAAAGAACTAATGAAATTGCGATCTAAGATTTAAAATAAATTTTCAATTTAAACTAAATGCTGCGGAAAGTCTTATATTCTCACATTAGTAAACGCACTTTATTGTTAACATTAGCCTTATTATTTGGTAAATTTAGACAAACAGAAAGAAATCATATATTTTCCCATTTTTATCATAAACTGTTTACATTTATTGGCAAGTGTACACTTTTACCAAGAAAGTGTTGTAATGCGAGTAAATTTAATTGAATCAGTCTTTCCGTCTCTTTACAATGATTTCGTACTTTCAAAATGTGAACTGTCATTATTTTGCATGATATCAAGAAATAGAATAGAAGAGATATTTGATACAAAACTTAAAGAGGTGGTTCAAAATAAAACAAGAACTCTGAATTCCTGACAAAATACATCATGAAATAATTCAGAAATTAAAATGTGCTGAAATTATTATTACCTGAATGAAACGACACCGAAATAGTTTGAGGTTATCATGCATCAGGACAATGCACACACTTTTGTGGGTATTGTAGCATATTTGAAGTATCTGCTCTGGTTTACACATTTTAAATTATTACACGTTAATACAAACGTCCAAGATATTTTTGTCTAAATCAAGGGGACTTTCCATTAAATTTTTGTGAAAACACTAAAGTGCAGTAATTCACATATATTGAGATTCTAATCAGCTGTTTCCTTTACAAGGGAATATAGCACTCAGCAAGAAAGCACGCATATTAACAAGCGTAACAAACAACGTTAGTTCCAGAAGTACTCGACCTGACGTATAAATGGGAGTTGTTGTTTGAAAAAAATGATAAAGCTTAAGTTTGAAGTTTGGTGACTACTTGTTTGGCAGCCATCAACAGTGAAGGCTCTCAGTGAATTTGTAAACATGGAAAAAATTGGTCACTTGAAAGATCTAAGTCCAACCAATATCAAAGCTAAGCTAGATTCTTCTCTAGGGGAACCTGTTTCTTCGTTTACAACAATAAAATGTTGAGTGACAGAGTTTAAAGAGGCCTTATGAGTTATCGAGACGAACATCGCAGTAGTCGACCAAATGAGGTGACCACGACAAAAATTGGGAAGAAAATCCACAAAATGGTACTGAATGAACGTCGACTGAAAGTGCGCGAGCTAGTAGTCATGGTAGGCACTTCAAAAAGTGTTGTATATCGCCTATTGACTGACCATTTGGATATGAGAAAGCTGTGCGCAAGATGGCTGTCGTGTTTGCTCACAATGGAATAAAAACAACGTCATGAGGATGTTTCATTTGAGTGTTTGGCGATGTTTCACAGCAATAAAGCCGAGATTTTGCGTCGATTCATAACCATAGATGAAATTTGAATCCATCACTTCACACCTGAGACAAACGAGCAGTCAAAACAATGGATTGTAAGGGAATAATCGATTCCAAAGAAGACAGTTCTATCTGCAAGGTTATGGCTTCAGTATTTTGAGATGCGCGTGGGATAATTTTCTTTGATTATCTTAACAATCAACGGCGAGTATTACGTGAGTTTACTGCAGCGTTTGAGTGATAAAATCAATAAAAACGGCCGCATTTGGCGGAAAAGAAAGTTTTGTTTCATCAAGACAATGCACCAGCTCACACATTCGTTATCGCGATGGCCAAAATCAATGAGAAGTTTTGAATTGCTTCCTCACGTACCATATTCGTCAGATTTAGCCACCTCGGATTATTTTCTGTTTCCAAATTTGAAAAATTGCCTATGTGGTGAAAGATTTGCCAATAATAAAGAGGTGGAGTCTGCGGTTGAGGGCTATTTTGAGGAGCTCCCTGTATCTCATTAAAAACGAAGCTATTTGAACATCGCTGTGAAAAGTGTATCACGCTAAAATGAGACTATGTACAGAAATAAAGATATTTTTCCCAAAAATTTTGTGTTTTCTTTTTAGGTCGTGTACGTCTGAAACTACTTTCATATATTTCAAACTTTCAGTTAAAGTTCCATAAAAAGTTAAATTAAAAATATTTCCCGCATTTATTTATTTGGAAAATGTTCACATTTACCAGCCACAATTTACAATAACCCATTTAACATATACATTTAACG
Organism: Metallyticus violacea; assembly: GCA_030762175.1. Classification (NCBI taxonomy): domain Eukaryota; kingdom Metazoa; phylum Arthropoda; class Insecta; order Mantodea; family Metallyticidae; genus Metallyticus; species Metallyticus violacea. Next base: position 55,023,278 of record CM060833.1, on the reverse strand, counting down.
CATTTTTATCGATTGCTAGGTAAAGCGAAGATGAAAGAAGCGAAACCGCTCTATTTAAGGGGCAAGAATAATATTTATTCAAATTCAGTTAACCATGAAGTAATGCATAACCTTGCCTTTAAGCAAAAGTGTCCATTACATCTGTAAGGAGAAATAATAAACATACAAACGACAGGAAAGTTTTCATTTGAGGAGTAAAAACCGACATTTATGCCTGCGGAACCGGAGAGTGCACCTCTTCCTTAATAATGTTCATTATCGCGCACTAAACTGCTTCCCCAACTCTACTACATCCCTTTTGTTTGGAACGACCGAGAAACTGTGATGAAAATCTTTATGACTGTTCCATCTCTCGACATCCCGGGAAACAAGTGAAAATGCTGAAGTAAAACGCTGAAGTCAAAAAAAGCCGGGATTTTATGAAGTTCGGATTCCTGCACAAGTATATGGATATTTATGTGCTGCATTTATATTGGAACAGATAGATGAATAATTAAGACTCTTTGAGGTTCCATAGCGAAAGAAAACAAACATGCAATCAAATATACATTTGATGAAGACAGCAAAAATTTACATTTATTCTTATTCATAGCATAAGAATAAACTCCTAAAAACATTAATTAATTAACCATAAGTGACGGCCCATAGTCAAGTGGCACTGGCAGTTGTTTACTTTATAACTGATTAAAGCAGTAGCCATCCTCTTATTAGTGAGTTGAGTGAATGATAGCATTCTCTAACGGAAGCTGAAACGCGATATCAACAAATGCACGTGGCCATTGACCATAGCACACAGCACATAAGTCGCATTTTTTGTATACAGTTCACAAAACATCCGCTCATTTCAGCCTGTTTTTAAATTATTATGTAACAAAAGTTGTAATAAATACCTGTAAAATAATTTCCAAGCAATAATCATTTAATTGTGCATTGTGTAACTACTACAATGATATTAATGTACCGTGGCCGTTGAGGACCTAATAGAGCTTCAGTGTACTTGCCTTACTTTCTCTACTTCTGTCCATGTCCAGTCAAAATGCATTTTCTCCTCCGCTTCCTCGCCGTTCCACCCCTGCACAAGCCCGGAACGATATACTTGACAATGCATATGCTTTCGGATATAGTAAAAAGTACTTGCAGATTTGTATTAAAACAAGTGCACAGGTAATAGGAAGTTATGTGATTCAGAACTGGTGGAAACATGACTACAATTACAGTAATGTTGTTCAGTTATCTGTGGAATTCTTTCCCAATGTCTTATCTCCATCTTTCGAGATTAGTTGAATAAAAGACTTGAATAGAACAGACTTGGTCAGTAGCTGGTTTCCTCGTTCCGGCAGGATAGAATTCAAAATGAAGTTATAAGATATAATCTTAACATATTTTTCAATCTTATAAAAAAACTTACTTACAGATACAATTGGAAGTACAATTTTAATTAAATGAACCATAGCCAATATAAAAAAAAAGTTTTCTCATAAACCCAGGGGTAAATGAAAGCTAGCAGACCTAGAAAAAGACAGAACTGATGTCGGATCTGGTTTTAAGATCTAATCATGGTTGGAAATGATTTTGATGGTTTCTCAATGTTATTAAAAAGATTTACTTAGCTTTATTCAACTCAGTGTTCATTCTCATTAAGGAGTGAGACTATTTTTGATAGCATTATCGTAAAATGTGGTGTACTGCATGCGAAGTCATCGTTTTACCGTTTTTTCATTTTCATCACTTTGAAATCTATGTCCTCCAGGATGTTCTTTCAGAGCTGAAAAGTGTGGAATTTACTTGGTCAAATTTCCTGAATCTGTCACTTCGTGCAGAGCTAATTGTCACTCTCCCAGTTCGAAATTCTGACACTCCTTTGCTTCACTCTAACGACTTATCACACTCTCTCCATAAACTCCCACTATGTGTGAAAAATTTCAGTTGCAATGCATTTTTCACCTTCGAAAACCACCTCCTGTTTGAGTCACTCCTCCAGTGAATCCTCTATTTTTTTCATTGGCATTCGTCACCAAGATGATAATGCACAATGCTCCAACTGACACAGAGTTACCAATGGAACCAAGAAACATACATATTTTATTAAATTTCAATCTAGCTTCCATTATACCGACAATAAAAAAATTAAATTTATTTTGGGCCCCCTTGTACATAGAAAAACTAACAAAGAATGCAATAAAAGTAATATTGAGGATATATAACCCTACTTTATCTTAAGATAAACTGAATGTATCAAAAGAAAGTACTTTTTATAATACGAGTCTATAAATACAACTTAAAGAAGAAATGTGTCTATAGTTATGAAATGGAGTAATGTAATCAATTTTTCTTTCGTATTCTGTTTTCAGCAATATATTATATGACGTAAGGTTTTGTCTAAAGAAAAACGATGAGAGCAAATAACAAAAAAGCATAAAAGTACAAGATCTACAAATTATACATGTTCAATGAAGGTTTTAATGGGTTTCAAAAAAGTAAAATATCCGGTTGCATTTGCAGTGGTTTGCGGAAATTGCTGCTAAATTATGAACAGAAACAAATATGTTAGAGGAATCATAATGCAGAAAGCTGTAAGATTAAATGACTGAGAAGAACGATCCCTAGATAAAGTCATCGCCGCACCTGAAGCCAGTCTGACGCTTCCGACTGTACCTGATGCTATGAAAATAAATTCGCGAATGCAGCATTCGCTTAAGTAAGAGCAAAATACGAAAAGGGATTTGATCACGGGACCTCCCGAATGCAAGTTTCAAGCGCTACTCCGCTCAGTTCCATGTTCTTTTAAACCACTAAGTTATTCTCACTAAATCTTTCCAACCTTTTGGCATTTTCTTTGTTCTCATAACAAACTCAAAGATTTCACTATATTTTTGATAACTTTAGGCTTGAAAACAGATTAATAAAATCTTTTGTTCTTCTATACAACTTTTGCAGCAAACCTTTACTCTGAATAAGGTGTAGTTCAGTAGTTTTCTTGAAAAAGCATAAGATACTTAAAACAAATGCAAAATTGTTACTCAACATTTATATTAAGTTTAAATATTAAATGAGTTTCAACGTTAGCCATGGTTAAAACAGCAGAAAAGAAATAATCATTAGCTATAAAATTCCTTCACAAATAGATAAATATAGCCAATTGTGTCCTTTAAGGGCAAAGGCCTCCTAACAAGTAAGGAAAGCTCGCTTTTTCCTAACGTGGTGAGTTATTCCACGCTAGTTGTTCGTATGCTGTTTAAGACACTCTGACTGATTTGTTCTTTCGTTACTACATTTCTCGCTGTACTAGTTGATTCTCGAGAGATTTCCATTTTTCTCTTCCTCTTGCTACTATTGACCTACAAGTTCCTTGAAGAGGGCTGTCCATCTTATTTTTGCTCTGCCTTTTGTCCTTTTTCCTATCCTGGGGTTCCACATGGAGATCTTGTAGGTCCACCTATTGTCCTGCATTCTTGCGACGTAAACGCCCTATTGCCATTTGCTTCTGGTAGCTATTTTTGCGATGTCTGTTGTCTGAGATAACTGGTTTATTAATACTATAGGTATACAAAAGACTAAATATCGCTAGGCGTGTAATATCCCTTTCGCTTTAAAAATGATTCACTCTTCATTATTGTCAGAAAAAATCAATACTGCAATAAAAGATCATTCTCTTCTTCTAAGCTGTTACGAGTTGGTTCAAATGTTTAATATAGAAACCCGCTTTTAAACTAAGTTAAGTTACTTTTAAGTTACTCTTATCTCGGAAAAGATATACAGAATGTTAATGCATGACACCGAAATATTTTCGCTGTGTACAAAGGATCTTAGGCAAGTAATTTGAGATGGGGAATTTAGAACCGAACATGTAGCGGTAATATTTGTACTAGAATGGTTTCAAGCCTGTTTTATAATCGATATTAATCGAGTTGTTAACAATCAATGTACAACGTTTTCACAATTTAGTTTTAAAATAATATACAACATTTCAGTTTAAGTACATATTGGACGTTACTACATTTGTGTGCTACTAGTAGTTGTTAAAAATAAAATCGAGATTTTCTTTCCATAATGTTGCGATTTATGTCAATTGTTTCAGGCAACAGTTGTTTATTTTGTAAGCAAAATATATGTAATATAAATACGTCAAACAAATCTCATTTGAAAGAAGTTTAGAATCGTAACATTTTTTTCTGATCTTGCTGGCATGCATCTGATTTATACGGAAGCAAGAGCTTCTGAGATCTACAGTGCGATCAGTGATGCTTTCACCCGCGGAACGGGATTTTTCCTGCGAGCCATCCCACTCGTTTTCCGCGCCGGTCAGGGGGTAGCAAGCCTGCTTGTTTATTTGTTTACTTTGCTGTCACAATCGTAGCGCAACTGTTCCTGGGTGTGTTATCATGTTCGTTTCTTAATTCGACAGTATACATAAAACGGATTATGCCTATCCCCTGTATGTTTACAACGGTACAGCATGCTTTATATACGATTGATAAATGTTAACTCAGTGTGAAAGAATCATAGAGCCATCCTTTTTGAGCATACAGTTGATTCTCTTACTTATGTGAATATCTTACTAACGCCCTTTTTCAGAGAATCAACCGATAGGGGGCGTGATCATGCATTTGTTCATCAGGACTCTGCCACTGCTCACACTGCGAATAATTCCATGGGAAAATTTCACTTTCTGTTTCTACAAGACAGAATTATTAGTGGGGTTATTGGCCCCTCATTCTCGCGATTTTAAAAACCTACGATTATTATTCTGGGGTATATTACAAAAGGCTTTGTACAAGACGAACCCACAAACCATAAGAGAACTCAGAGATAATATTCGCCAGAAAATCGTCTTTCTCAAAACGAACTACAGCGAGCAATTAATAACACTCTAAAGAAGTGTCAAAATATGTGGAGAATGAAGACGGGCAGTTTCGACACCTCCAAATTGATTTGCGTTTTGTTGTATGGCTGATTTGTTTTATTGTTTTATCCTCCTAGTCACCGAGATCTCGCTGGCCGGCTAACCGGCTAACGAGAGGCGCGCTCGCCCTTAGCCAAAACATTCCGGGGGAAAACAAAACTGATCGCACGGTAGAAGGAAACGTTCTCTAATAAAAGTCATCCATATCACACTACATTTTAATCTGTTTAAGTGAACTGGACTGTTTTAAGGTGCAAGTAAAATTATAAGTCATTGGTGGCATACCCTTTAGAAACTTTAAGGCATGTTAGTTTGAAACCATTTTAATCTGTGTTGCCTATTATTTATTCAAAAACTTTGTTCCATTTTCGTAAATATACCATCCAGAAAGTAAGTCCCAATCGCGCCTGGAGATGGAACCACTTGTCGGATAGGAATGCGCATGCGCAGGAGTAGAGAGGAAGTATGTGGGAATAATGCAGTAAAGTTTCAGCCTTGTGACGGCCGTGGTTACCGCGCTGTGCTAGGAGAAAATGGCTGCTCTGATATTGTCTCCCGCCAACTGCGAGGTTCGTGCAGTCATCCGAGGTTTGCTCGCTCAAAAGCAAAGTCCGGCAGAGATCCATCGCCAATTGTGTCAACTGTATGGACACGACATTATGTAAGACGATGGTGCAGGCAGTTCACTGAAGGACGAACCAATATTCACGACGACGACCGTAGTGGCCGACCGTCCCTGGTGACGGCAGAAGTGTTGGAAAGTGTGCGGCAAGCAATTGAGCAAAACCGGCGCTTCACAATTTCAGAACTCTCTTGTCAATTCCCCAGATGTCTCGCTCCCTTGTGCACGAAATTGTCTCCCGGAAGCTTGACACAATTGGCGATGGATCTCTGCTGGACTTTGCTTTTGAGCGTGCAAACCTCGGATGACTGCACGAACTTCGCAGTTGGCGGGAGACAATATCAGAGCACCCATTATCTCCTAGTACAGCGCGGTAACCTCGGCCGTCACAAGGCTCAAATTTTACTGCATTATTACCACATACTTCCTCTCTATTCCTGCCCATGCGCATTCCTATCCGACTAGCGGTGCCATCTCTAGGCGCGATTGGGACTTACTTTCTGGATGCCGTAATTTAGAGCACCTCACACAACACTGGCCAATCAACAACGTACAGCACCGCAAACACTCCGACTGCTTTCGGCACTGCATACCTCGATATTGGTTCTAATTTCCAATATCCAGTTGCTTTCCGGGAGCGAACAAGTGCATACTTACTTTTCGAAAGTGGTGAAATTGCTTTATTTACAGTCCACGTACGTTGCAATATATTGCATTTTATTTACTTAAAAATGGAAATTGTCTCATAAATATTAGTTATCAATAAAATTATTTTAAAAAGTTTTATTTTGATAATGTGATCTATAACTAATGATTATTTCTTTTCTGCTGTTTTAACCATGGCTAACGTTGAAACTCATTTAATATTTAAACTTAATATAAATGTTGAGTAACAATATTGCATTTGTTTTAAGTATCTTATGTTTTTTCAAAAAAACTACCGAACTACACCTTATTCAGAGAAAGGGTTTGCTGCAACAATTGTATAGAAGAACAAAAGATTTTATTAATCTGTTTTCAAGCCTAAAGTTATCAAAATTTAATTTATTCTGTATATTGTTAAATCATTAAACTAAATTTAGCTATATAAATTATCATTTTACAAGGATATAGATGAAATATTATTTATATATTCATATTTAAAACGATTTGTAAAAGTTTATGTTTATGAAAGAAAAGAACACTGTTAAAATTAGAAAGCATGTGATAGTCAGTCAGAAATGACGAATGTCACAAACATTTTTTCACTCGATACAGCATAGCGATAGGGAATAGTTTCAATTTCCATTTGTGATTATTATAAAAAATTCACATAAAACACAGGAAAAGAAATTAGTGGGGGCTAAACTAGATGAACTAATTACCAGCATAAAAGTAAAGAAAAATATGCAGTTGTGGAAGCCATAGAAACATTTTAATTCAATGTGAATTCAAAAGCAACTAATAAATTAACTCAACAATTTGTATTAGTGTATTCTAATATCGATTTGGGAGATAGAACTATTCCATATTAGGAGATCATTTTGCTGTAATAAGTATTTTATTTTAAGCAACTTATGTTTTTATTATTTATATGTGTGCCATAATTGTTTGTGTTTATATCTAGGAAACAATATTAAGAATAAAAAGCAAATTCAGGACGAGTGTGAATTGTGTACAAACTTGAAAAGTAAGGAGGTCAACAATGGCGATTTTCCTTCCTGAGGCATACTCTTAGATCTAGTTTCTCCAACTGGACCGCTCTATATATCTTAAAGGCATCAATAAGCTTAAATCACCCACCGTTCTGGAATTCAAAGGAAAAAAAAAACAATAACTTTCTTCTATAAAATTAGATGTAATTTTCAAGATTCCGTTCTCATTCACGTACATTACAAGTTCTCTAAAACTACATGTACTAGATACGGTGTCGGACTCTTATCGTAATCTCTTACAAATTGTAAAACATTCATCTCGCGTTACTTGCAACATTTGTACATTCAGGACTAACTCAATTTAGCTACCGATTTTGTATCTTACGACCGAACGTGAGTTGGTAGTCCTGTTTCTTGTTGGAATAAGCAGTAGGGCATTCACAACCCGGCAATATCGCAGGCCGTGAAACTTTACGGCACAATATTTTATCCCTACTCCGCCCTGAAACACTTCTTTATTTTTCTTTTTCTTCTTCTTTTTTTTACTTCTGGTCCTGATATTTTTACTTCATCACACTCGTTTATCATTCCGAATGGTTTCTGTAAAAGTTTCCTTTTTCCACAAAATCCAGTTCCTTAACAACTTCCCCACGACAAAGCACCTCAGAACATTATTTAGTGAGAAACTTTCCTTCACATAATGGTTTACTTTTAGCACATTCACTAGGGGAGAAAAGGAACCAACTCTTTTCATCTGCCAGACAGCTAATGAAAAAGACATAATTGAAGCCATCACTTCCATAAGCACAAAAGTGCAGTTGAGCGGATTATGAGAAAGCCAATAAAAAGTGAATAGATCTTAAAAATCACAACTTGTGGATTTTTACAAGAATTTTCTTATTTAAAAATGTCGCCAATAGTTAGATAATAATGATAAGTGTCTTTCCTATAATAAATTCAAGAAAACCTGGGCATGGGTTGTTATAGAATTCATTTGTCTATAACATTGATTTTATATAACAAAACTTTAATTTTGGAAGAGGAAATGCTCATTTTGCATGCAAAAATATTTCGGAATAAAAGCAATATCTCTTACCATAGTTCATCCTTTATTTTCTCAAAAATATAATGACAGAAACGGCAAATTTCAGTTACGCGTCTCTTACCTTCGCTTAGTCACAGTCCCATATGAATAAGCCTTATCATAGTAATTCAGAAATCTTTGTAAATGAGGGTGTATTTCCAGGAAAATTGAGAAAAGATATTTCGTAATACCGCAACTTTCAGGAAAAGTTCATTTGCGTAAGCTCTCGCTACGTTAGTTTAATCAAATTTAGCTTTCCCTTTGATTTCCAATGTTTCTGCAACAATCCACTCAATATCTTACTTCCTGTTGTGGAATTTTATTCATATTATTATTTTATAAGATGTCAATTTCCTTTTTTTATTTTTTAGCATCAGGTAGGGTTTCTTAGCATTAGAAAAATTATCTTAAAATTCTTAATCATGCTCTTTTTTTTAATTTAACTGCATTTAAATTTTTATGAAATTTTCCTTATGCCTATCCAATGTGTAGGCAATTTCCGTTTGCTATGGTCGAGGTCGTTAAGGCACGGACTTGTAAAGTGGAGAACTGGAGTTCCATCTTTCCTGAATGAAGTTTTTTCCAGGTTTTCCTCAGTCCTCATAAATGACTAATGCCTGGATGGTACCCTAAATTTAGGCCTGGTATGCATTCTATCTTAAAATAAATTCCTTTTCAAATTGATAATTTTATTTCATGGGATGCCTTGGTAGTTGAAATGGACGTTAAATACTAGCTATTAAATAATCCTGTACAAAAATCCTTTTGTTGCATACACATGACAAATGTAGTCAAGTGTAATGTTTCCTTCATTCAGTTAGAAAACTGAAATACCTTTTTAGATCAAGTCTTGAAATTTCGGAAACCTACGAAGTTGGGGCACGAGGATAAGATTAAAGCCTTTTATAATTTACATCATCATAAATTATCATTAATAATTTACATATTGCTCCGATATTGTAAAAAATAAAATAAAATAAAAAAACTTAACCCCGTTTTTACACTCAAAACAAAAATGGATAAAAAAAACTGCGTTCGGTGAAAGACTCGGAACTCTCCCAGTTCTTCTGGAAGTAGGTACCATGCAAATGTGGATATGTGTACGTCGGTAAAACAAGAAGATCCATCAAACTCGGCTGGGTGAACATAAGCGACATTTATGGCCAAATCAGCCAGAAACATCTGCGATTAAGGAACATGCCAAACAACCTCGTCATAAAATTCATTTTGAAAAGGCAGGAGTAACTGCAAAAACCACAGGCTATTTTAATCTAAGAAAAAGGCCTTAGAAATTGGCAGCTACCAGAAAATATAAACAGAAGTTTTTAAACATAAATTCTATTACTTATCAACAAACAACTGCAACATAACTCCCCCAACACTTCCATCCCATCCCTTCTAACAATTCTGTCTCTCTCTGTCTCTCCAGAAACTTTCACTCAACCCACTGACGATGCTGGCCACAGCAGCTAGCAAAAGCTTTGGGTTTTTTAAATTTCACTGAAAACAATTACCACGGAAATATAATTCTACCATAACCAATTTTAATAATACAGCTTTCATTAAAAGATGGCAGAAATTTATGGCTGCAGACGAAAACATCTCAAACAAGACCAACAACATTGAGAAATAAATGCTATTATTGATCAACGTAGTGAAGGCGAAATGAGAAGCAAACTTGTCCATTGACAGAGCCAGTAACTAGGGCGACTTTGCCCTGCGAGGCTTATGCTGAGCTAGGGATGCGTGCCCAAAAATAACTCTGAAATATATTATTTAATATAAAATGTACCATTATCTAGTTATAGAAACTTTGTACTGTTTGCTAAATGTCAGGAGAATGAGATATTACTAATGGCGGTATACACACAAAGAAAATGACTAAGGGCCTACCTAATGTAAGCTCAACTGTTAGTGACCTTGTCAAATAAAACCGTTGTTTGGATAAGCTAATGCACAACACCACACCCTTTCTCCGTCAATGAAGTTTCTCTCTTGCCCTTTTCACTCACACCAGTGATACCAACTTTTAAAAACAAAAAATTGAATCTTTTAAATTTGATCGTAAAGATAACCATATCAAAAATTACCACATTATTCTAATAATATTAATTAATACCCGCAAACACTCTTAGAAATGCCTTTGCTTGTAAAGAACGAAAAAGCAACATTTTCTATAGTTGGTAAGAATAACAGTTTCCAAGATGGAACACTTTAAAGTGCAAATGGCCGAGAACTGTTACTAATACCTGCCGCGAGTATTCAAACCCAGCGCAACATTTTGAAATTGAGCTAGAGTAGCCAACACACATTTTACAACATATATTTTAGGAGAGTCAAAGAAATAGCAGAAACGTCAATTCTTTTTATTTCTTAATTTATCACGTATCCACTGTAATTTCATATGTGTATGGAATTTATTTTCCTTGTTTCGTGAAAATATTTGAAGGCATTTTCAACCCTTCAAAGTTAACGCTATTCACTTTCTCAAATTTTAAATAATAGAAGCAGAGTTTTGTTGATTCTAGTGACAGCAATTTTCAGCTATAGCTATGAAAAAATGCAGAAGAAAGCTTAGTTATAATTTCAGTAACTTATAAGAAGTTTAAATAAAACTGCCGCATATTTACAGAACTGTTAGAGTTGGATAAGTACGGAAACGAATACGCCATGTTTTATTGTTGTCTATATTTTCAAAACTCCCATGACTACAGGGGCGGAAAAAAGATACTCTCAACACTGTCGCCACGGTGCTAATGAACACATGGAAGCGTTATTCTCAGCATGTCTAGAGGAAGAACATGACTATTCAACGGTCCCATGTCATTAGTACATTGTGTGTAGATGGATGAATATACAACTGTAAACAGTGATGTAAATTTGTAACGCCAAAGCTACTTTTTTCTAAAAGTGAGCAGAGTTCCTGGTTTAACATTGAAAAAGCGTGTGACATCCAAATTTTATATTCAATATTCACTTCTCGTGCAGAATATTTTGATAAATCATAACTTCATTCAGAAGTTCAACTCCACTAAAACTCAATGGTGACCCCATACGACTTTCAAACGAGTGTAAATAATAAGAATAGAGAAGACAACTTATTATGAATCTTACATGGGTTCTCAACTGTAATAGAAAGGAACAATAGAAAGGAACATTGTTCAATCCTATATATATATATATTAATGAAACATAAAAATAAAGAAACACTATTAACAATGTAACAAATTAACACTAATAATAAAAGTAGATAAAGATAGTAATAGTAGCCAGCCCAATAGTAGCCAGCTTCGATTCCCCTACTGAACGTATTTCCGCTCTAGTAGATTGTTTGTTACAGCCTTTTGTTACTTCTAAGCCATCCTATATTAAAGATTCCTTCCATTTTTTGAGTTTGCTTAAGAAAGTTGACCTTACGGCACACTCTGATATACTTCTTGCCACTATTGATGTGACGTCACTCTACACTAACATCCCCCATCATGAAGGATTAGCTGCCGTTAAACATTTCTTGAACTCTCGAGCACCTCCTCATATCCCATCTACAGATTTCATTTGCCAACTTGCTTATCTGGTCCTCACTCGCAATGCGTTTAGTTTTGATAATAAACATTATCTACAAATTAAAGGTACTGCAATGGGCACCAGAATGGCACCTTCTTATGCCAATCTTTTTATGGCTCGCTTAGAGGGGGAATTGCTTAAGTCAGAACCTTTGGCATCATTATTATGGCTGAGATATATTGATGATATATTTGTGCTTTGGACTCATGGCTCAGAATCTCTCGAGCAGTTCCTTACTAATCTTAACACCAAGTTTTCAGTTAAGTTCACTTCTTCTGTCTCTCCCAATGCTGCTACTTTCCTAGATATTGATATTTCTTTATGCAATGGCTCTTTCCTTACATCTGTGCACATTAAGCCTACCAATTTACAACAGTATCTTCATTTTGATAGTTGTCATCCATTGCATATCAAAAGATCTATTCCTTTTTCTCTTTCAATCCGTGGTCATCGTCTTTGTAACAACTTTTCATCTCTTGACAAGTATATTAAAAACCTTACTCAAAAGTTCCAAAACCAAAATTATCCTTCCGCTCTTTTAAAATCCCGTATAATCCCATCACACAAAACTTTCCAATGCAAACCTAAAACCTCTAACAAGAACTTCATTAACCTAGTTACTACTTACGTGCCTGGAATTGAAAGCATCAGACCTATTTTGAAAGAATGTCACGATACTTTGTTAATGTATCCATCTTTAAATGATTTTTCTAAAATTGTACCCCGCCTTACTTTCAGAACACCCCCTAACCTTAAAAGTATATTTCGCCGTAACCTATCCTCTCCGAATTTACCACGTCCCTTTGCTGGCTCGTATCCTTGCCAACGTCCTAAATGTAAAACCTGTGCACTAATTATGCCGTGCAAATCATTCCATAGCCCTAATTTATCCAAGGAATTCAACATTTCTTCCTTTGCTACCTGTTCTTCTAAGAATGTCGTATATATGTTATCTTGTAAGCTTTGTAAAGCATTTTATATTGTTTTAACTTCTACTGTTGTTTCGCTACGCATGAACAATCATAGACGTTCTGTTAAAACCAAGTCTCCCTTGCCGGTTGCCCAACATGCCTTATCTCACTGTAAGGATTTTGATGATGCTTTTAGTCTAACTCTTATTGATGCTTTACCTACACATTGCTGTGAAAGTTTACTCAGAAATAGAGAAATGGCAGCTATATTTTTACATAAAGCGCGTATACCACCTGGTTTAAATCTTACATATTAGTTTTTTTCTTCCCACACTCTCACATCTAGTTTCATCTGTTTCCATGCATAACGTTACCTTCGATACTCAATATTTACTTTTATCACCTTCACTTGTCTAGCTTCTTGCCATTGAAGAACTCGCAGTAGTTCGAAATATAGCAGTTTCAAGTGAGACTCTTTCTCTGTGTTTTATCTTTATCTACTTTTATTATTAGTGTTAATTTATATATATATTAATGAAAAATAAAAATAAAGAAACACTATTAACAATGTAACAAATTAACACAAATAATAAAAGTAGATAAAGATAAAACACAGAGAAAAAGTCACACTTGAAACTGCTATATTTCGAACTACTGCGATTTCTTCAATGGCAAGAAGCTAGACCAAGATGTAATAAATAATAAAGTATTTTAGAAAACACAGAAATAAAATTAAAATAATAGTAGATAAATAGTAAAGAAGTCAAAAGCAAAACACGCAAAAACAAGGTTTAGCTTCTTGCCATTGAAAAACTCGCAGTAGTTCGAAATATAGCAATTTCAAGTGTGACTCTTTCTCTGTGTTTTATCTTTATCTACTTTTGTTATTGGTGTTAATTTATGTATATATATACATTACCGATTAATGCAGAAGCTATTAAATATAGTCAGCCGATTTTTATGTGTTGTACTAATGAACACTTTTTCATGTGATTGATGAAGAAAGTAGTTGCATTGAATAGTAAGAAAGTTAAATTTCTTTAAATATTAAAATGAACTTTTTGTTTTCATATTTTTATTTTTTTAAATAATTTAAAACATTTTTAAATTATTTTCTCTATATTAGTTGTTAACATGTTACCCCTTTTTTGTAAAATTTTCAATATTTTAAGCTCACAAGTTTCTTATATAATTGCTGCATTTTCTTTGAAAAGTATATTTTTTTAGAAAGTTCCATTATATTCAAAAATTAAAAGCTAGTCCCATTTGCAGAACAAATTAACCCCCCAAAGCCTGCATATTTGTAAGTCATCTATATATTCCATTTTATTGTAACTTATTTTTATTCTTTTTATTCACATATCTACCAAATAATAAGAATAATAACTCTGCTCTAGAGAAAATTATGGTATTTAGCTTTGTGGTTGATCCAGTGCGGTGTTAAATGACTGAGACATATAATTTTTAAAAAACTGTTTTGAAATAGAGTCATTGTACTGATTTAAAACATTAATCAAACTATTGGAAAATTCAATTCAATAGACCAGTTTATGAGTATTTATAAAATGAATGTGAAGCCTTGAAAATCGATGTACTTAAGAAAAACAACTGACCAGTGGATAAATGTGATTAAATCACTAAATACATCAAAGAACTTACAAAGTACAAACATTTTATGGCCTTAAAAAAGTTAAATAGTTAATAGTAAAGATAAGTACATTTTAAATATAGAGTTTGAAAACTGCAACGTAGATTAAGTTAACACGAACAAGTAGCATTACTTAATGCATAAATACTGAGAAAGTAAAATAAGAAAATTAATGATATAATGTAAAAATTAATAGTCTTTACTTTTACTCCCCTTAATTTGGTAAGCTAACTTTGTAACACTAAATAAACGAGCACTTTCTGGACAATTTCTGCAAAATAAATAGTAAAATACAAGTATAAAAATACAAGATATAGGTTATTAAAAACCATGTTACTTAAACCATTTGTACGTTTTAGCTAAATAGTATAAGCTGTCAGTCAACAAAGATTTTAGCTGACGAAAAGTTTTAAAAGATGAGCAATGTGTAAAATAACTGTTTTTAAAACTTATTCAGAATCCATAACAATATCACTTAAGATTCAGAGAGTTTATTAAAATTAGTACAGGAAAATTTAACAAAACATTCACGTACGAGTGCGTTGTAAACTTTTCCCTCTTTGGTTATGGCTAGAGAAACTTAACAACACTCCAGAGACCTGTGCTATTTGGAATGGGCTATTTAGAAAGGTTTGCAGAATATTTGTAACATTTTCCAGTGAGAAGATAAAATTATTCAACCTCTAGAAATGTAGACAACCGCTGCAATAATATAAAGTAGAAGTCGCGCAGTAATTCTGAGGTGAATACATGATTACTGCAGAGTCCATCTCTGCTTAATTGTATTTCTTTTGAAATATTTCTCTTAACAAGGCTTGCAGAGTTGTCAGAAAGTTGCTCACATAAAAGGCACTGCTTCCACCACACCCTTCGTTTAGCACGGTGCTATGACACAGAACGTTTCCGTTTTGTTTCTTAAAATAATGCGCGTTGTTTTACGTTTATTTTCTCCGGAAGCCTTGCATAAGCTGTTTCCTATGCAAGGCACATTTCTTTGGAAAGCATGCTAATATTGCTCCAAATGCTTTCGGTTTTTTCTTCTGGCTTTTGATTGTGAATTCTATCAAGAATTTTCCCGATTTCCTAAACCTAGGAACATGTCTACTGTATCCCTATATGGAAATAGTTCACCAGGAAAAGTCTCTACAGATCGCCTACATAACTCCTGATAAGCGTGTCAACGCACTAGTGTTATACATAAAAATATTCTGTTATATCGCAGCAAAAATGTGTAATAACAAAAAGACTTGAGTTATCTCTTAATGTAAACTGAGTTTTAATAATACAAAAACAGGAATAATGCTTGCTCTCGCAACAGCAAATAGCGAATAAATATCCAGTGAAATAGTCAGCGCAGGAACAATCTGCTGTTTTGACAATCGGCTCATGTGGCCTTGATCCAGCACGCGCTGCGCTCACAGCAGACGCAGGCCAAAAATAACTCAGGTAATCTCTAGTCTTTTTTTTATCCACTATTGTTCACGATAAATGTTTTTTCACACTACCGAAAGCCTACAAGCCTTATAGACGTCTCTTGAATGTGTTTATCCTTTTTCTCTTCGAACTGTTTCATGGTAAATATACTATTCAAGGATCTTGTCGGTTGTAAGCCTTTCTGAAGAAGTCGCTAATGAATAATTTTATGTACCGAATATGGGAATGTGAAATCGTAAATGTGTGTACATACAGAATGATGCAAATAAAACTGCCACCTCAGTTATCTCTTCTACTATTGTTGAAATTGACAAGCTGTTTTCTCTAGAATTGAGGGCATATAAGGACACCAAACATGACTATGGATAAATTACAGACACCAGAAAAAAATAACTATTTTCCACACAAAATTATAAGACCAACAGCCATAAATGTAGCCCAAAGTGTGTTGCAATTCGTGTTTTACCTAAAAAAAATCAATGAATATTAACAAGATGTTTATAACATTTTAATTTTAATTTTGAAGTTTGCTGAAGACAAGACGCAGGAAGCTCTTCATTTTAAGTTAGTTTATGAGCTACCTCGTTATCAGTGGTAGGGAGATAGAACTGGTCGGTCTCTTGAAAATAGAATGCATTCAGTCAGGAGATAATGAGCAGTTTGTGTAGGACTTTCTAAATAGTTATAGTCTGGCGATGAATTTTTTTTCTTCATTTTATAGAGTAGGAACGGAAAAAGCCGTGGTTGGACATAAATTATATATGGACGTAGTTTGACCCGAAAGACTTGGAGAGTCTGTGGAAAATTGTGCGGATGAATTGTTTGGATTAGCAGCTTTTTCAGAATTGATGTTTGTATCACTCCAAATGTTTACATAAATCTTCTAACATCTGTTTGCCTCTGATCTTGGTTAGGACATTATATGCAATGGTTGTGTTTTCACTATCTACAATCTGGCTAAATATTCTGATCGTTCATTGCCTGAGTCCCGCGCGTTCTTTAACTCAGTGATTTGAGATTGTAAATGAGTTCTTAAGAATGATGGATTTTTTCCTGAGTGAAACCACTGTGACATTCCCTCATCAACATGGAAAACAGAAAATTTGTTTTTAATTCTTTTGTGTGAATCAAGACCTTCGGTTCCTGCCGTGTCTAAATTTAAGTAATTGTCTTTTAGATAGTTGCCTTTCGTTTTAGTGGGAAATTCTGTTTGCCTTAATTGTGCTATGACTATGTATAGTAATATGGTCAGATCAATTGCCATTGTACTTGTAATAGCTTGCGGGGCGTTATTTGAAACTGTTCTGCATGTTTTTGCTATAAAAACGAGGACAACCCTAAGAACCTGTTACATTTTGAGCTTGCATCTATTGGATATTGAGGAATGCCAAGCCTCAGATGCATACATGAGAGCATCTTTGTACATTGTCATCAAGTTGTGAAAAGATACTCCCCATTTGGTTTTGGAACAGCAAACTGGTAGTTGGAAATACACAGTAATGTATGTTCAAGTACTAGGGGGGGGGGGTACCACATTCATCTTTTTGTCCATCATTACCCCTAAGTATTTAAATTTTGTGAGCAAATTTAATTCCCCAGAACAATTGTGGGGTGATTTTATGAACTGCTCTCTGTTTTATATACATGGGCATTAAAGCTGATGTGAGGTTAGAGATCTCATTGTTAGCTCCACCAGTCGTCTGCATCTGTAGAGACTTTTGCAGTGTTGAGAAAATGTGGCCATGGGAGGACTCATGCATAATGTACGTCTGCTATTTGAAATTAAAGCTGGTCCTGGAATTGGACCATGAGGACAGACTCTGACGGCAATTTTTGAGCAAAATGAATTTTCTGTTTTCATGTTAGCTATGCGTTAAACAGGAAATTCTTCTCAAAAACTGTTGCTAATCTTGTTACCATAAGTCTATGGATTACTTCTGACACATACATGCTCAAAATGATGATCATTTGCTGTAAAAGCTTCCAGTCTTTGACATATGGATTGCTATACGCTATTTGTCATTTCAGGAGAAATAACATTGCAATGTTCATTTATACGATGCTACATATCCTTTAGTGTAATTTCTACATCCTTGTAGACTACTTCCTTCAGTTTTCCTCATAGAAAAGTCAAAAAATGCCAAATGAGCATATCTCAGATAATGCATTTGAAAGAAAATAAAAGACTGAGAAACAACTGAAAATCCTATCTGTTCACCTATTTTTAATGGACAAAACATTAAAAGTTTGATTATTCTTAAATTATTTGCTCTAGCAACATGCAGCAAAAGTCACTATTATTACTGTTATTATTTCTCTTATTAACATGTTATTTTAATTTCTGATACACTTAAAATACCATAACATAATATATTCATCTTACAATTATATCCAATAATCCAACCTCTCTTATTGACACAATAAATAATGTAACTTTGCTGGAAATAGTCCCATCCCAGTCATAGCAACTATTCTAGATTTGTGGACCCTTGTATGCCTTTAATAAATCAGAGAAAAATACTCGCCGGTATCAATATTAGTACAGAAAATAGTTGAGGTGCCATTTTAAGTACCTGAACCTGTCTGTATATAATATATATTATATATGTGTGTGTGTGTATGTGTCTATATAATATATATATATACCTTCAAAATCTTTCGTTTGAAATGCTAATGGTTCAAATGAAGCTATCGTATTCAGAGATGGGTACAGTACCTGCAATGTGAGGCACAACTGAAGAAACCTATGCACCTGAGAGATACAATTTTGAAGTGACCATGTATGTGCAACTAAAAAGTCCCAGTCTATGGATGGAATCCGTTCCAACTTCCAGTTTCGTATGTTAAAATCTCGCCTACGGTATATCAGAGTTTAAAAGCATGTTGCACCTCTGTCTCTTGTGGAAGTTGGTGTTTGTGTTAATGGAAGGCTGGTGTTGTGCTGACCACTTAACAAGAGAGGGTTTCAGACACTCCAGCGACCAAGATGGCGACGGCGTTGTGTTACTTTGTCCTTGAGGGAGCTTTGATCAACATTTCGCGCCTCTGTGTGGCCTTCCACAACTAGTATTACTTAGAGTATAATGTAGCGTTATAACTAACACTAGTTTCAGAATGTTTCCGAATTAAGCTATACAATATTAAAGAATTACACAATTTAATTTTTCCTTTTAAAATTTGGTGTTTAAATGTTTTGAATATTTTTATTTTATTGATATTGAATTGTTTTGTCAACACCCTACTCAGATAAATGCATATTTGTGCTAGTCAATGCAGTAAACTTCTTGTTTTCTCATTATTAATATCACACATTGTCACAAAATGGTATCTCTCGAGTTTAGCCACACAAACTTCAGGCAATCTCAACGTAAGAGCAAAAATATAATGTTTGTACAATGCTCGAAATTCTATAAGTTATAATCACAATAGGAAATTTAGTAATTGTTCACAATAACTGGTATAGTAACAATTTGCCTTATTGGTTAGTAAATTAGACAACAGAAAGATATCATTGTATACTTTCCGATTTAGGCCAATAATTGCTTTCGCTTACAAAGACAGTATAGTAAATGTTGTTAAACCAAACGAATAAGTAAAGAGCTGTGATATCGCTAAAACAACAATACACTTTTTGTGGACAGTGGTAGCATATTTAATTAAGGTTATTGCGGTATAGAGCCATATATTAGTCAACATTCTAAGATTTTTTTTTTAAAATCAAAGTATTTTTATTTTATTTTATTATTATTTTTACGACACTCTTTGACCTCTCAGGCCATCAGCGTCCCATTCAATTCAGGGCGTGAAACGGCCAAAACATTTTGCTCAGAGGCCTCTTTTTTTAGGTTTGAGGTTCTTTATCGTCCTGTGGATGTACGGGACCCATGGATTTACTTCTCTTGCGAAGGAAACCGTACTTAGGATTTTTACGCCCGAAAAAATCCATCGATTCTGGCGGGATCGAAAATCTTGGGTTTAGAAAGCAAGTATAGTTACCACTACACCCCTAGGACCGACCTCAAATCAAGGTGACTGCTGGTTAAATTTCTGTGACAAAAAGGAATTACTAAAAGTTTATTGAAAGACATCCAACTAAGTTTCATAGCTTTAACTGAGAACCACATTCCTTTTTTATTCTAGTAAATTATATAAGGAAACAAACACAATCGTAAGTTGGTAATAAGGCAGAAAATTCTTAAACGCCATCAGCAAGCAGCAATAATTATTGATGAAATAAAACGTTCAATTACACAAATTCACTTAGAATTAAAGCAAATAAATTAATTGTTGTTTCTTGTCTAGTAGTGCAGTCGGTAAAGCCCCTGGTTTGATATGTTGGACTCCCCGGCTGGATATAAAAAGAAAAGGTTTTACTAAGATCCCTTATCATATAATATAAAACAAGCACAACTACGTGACCCCAATAAGTTGCACAAGTTAAATAAAATTAAAAAAGTGATAAATAATTTTCTAATTAGCTGTTCTCTTGCGCAGATATTAGATCAACAGCGTCGCTCACGGAGAATACATTAGTACATCAATACATTTCCAACTTTTCACCAATGAGTTTTTAAAACTTCCCTCAAAAAGTGATAAACTAAATATACTCCCAACATATATGTTGCCTAGACACGTTCACATTTACTAGTGATTGTTCACAATAGCCTAATTTTTATTTTGATCGTAACATAGGATAAGTGAGAAACAAATTAGTGTAACTTTTATAACAGCATCATAAAATTCCAGTATTATTATTGTAATTGCGTCATCTATATTATCAAATTATGAATATTAATTACTTTTTGACATCATTATCGTAATTTCCGATAAATAAAGTCGGAATTGTCTCTTTTGTTGGAGTTTGGGTGCCCACAAAGCATTGCTGTTGCAGTGAATTATGAACAGGGGTAAAGAAAATAGCTGACAGTACGTTGCAAATTCAATTATATAATACTTCAAAATATGTTATGCATGACAGCAACAAGTTGATGAAGTATGCTAAAGTTGTACAATTTTATTTAAATGCAAAAATGTTTGTTAGTAACCTTCACGTACAATAATGCAACCAGGAGTCATTTTTAATTCTGTCCAGATGTTATACCACAATCTCAAGAATGCATTACATACAATTTCTAATTAAAAGCACTTCGGTATTACTTTTGCATTTCAAAAACCTAAAATACTTCTCAGTTTTTTTTTTAACCAATTTGACTTTGATGTAGCTTATGGAGTTCTACATCTAATTCACATATCAAGAATACACAGACCATTCAAAATAAATCTTATAACGATAGCTTATGCGCCAATGTTTAAGCTAGGTTTCGTACAGATTTTCAAGTTTCTGAAGTTACCCAGGTCCCTTCCAAACCTGTATCAAAATTCATAAGTCGTTAATTTATCATGTTAATAGCTTTTTATACGAAATTCTGGCACAAATGTCATCTCCAATATATGAAATAAAATGTTATCTATATCGAAAATGTTGAGTACCTCCATCGGGAGGGAGACATTTCATGCTTTCTGCATATTCTGTTTTGTATCCAACTTTTCTACAGTTCGTGAAAAAAGTGACTGTACATATTTTAACGTAATTCCATAAAAAGCAAAAATGTATAGCAATATAACGTCCATATTATTAACAGGATGTTTCAGTAAAAGAGTGCAAAACTGAAACAGGAATGGGGATCTCTATTGATCATTCAGCCCACGGTCTGAAAAACCAGCTTACAGTGGCTTTAATTAAAGTATGACAGTAATTAATATGTAATTATACAAAGATGGAAAAAGGATTTGGAAATATTTATGATTTATTGTTGAATTCTCGATTCTCAGGGGAGATGACAATTTCTTTCTATCCGATGATGGTTTCCCGCTGTCTTACAGTTTTCTCCAGCTAGTTCTTACATTTTTGTGAGTAGGAAATCACAGGGAAAGGAGTTTACTAAGGAACTTCATAAAGAATTATTAAATTGTTATATGGTGAATGAAACACCATATTTATTGAATTCTGCTCAACTGAAATGTGCAACCGTTACTTGGAAATTTCTTGTGCTATATGTGCCACTTCTCCACTAACTTTGAGATTCCGAATTATTTTACCACTAATTAACTAATTAACATGCTACGAATATTTGACATTTAAAACTAGTCTTCAGCGAGTTACAATGTCCACTATTAACGCTGACACCTTCAACACTGCCTACTATTAATTTTCTAAAACTGATACAACTGATGCAACGCTACCCTGAAAAAATGACAAAAAATTATTGCCTAAGAACTCCTGAAAACTGAAAACTGATGAACTGATACTCCTCAATTGAACTATGCCGATATTGAACTGAACTGCAACCCGGCCACAAAATTACCGGCTTAATAAAACATGGCGGTCCGTCAGTTTCCCGAAGCTATCTTTATTTTTTCAAAATATTGTTTTAGAAAGAGCTCAAACATTTTTTCGCGTTTAAGAATATCTATTGGATACTGAGCTCGCATAACGTCCTTTTCTGCTATATTTTTAGTTATACAGACTACGTGATTTTTTGCATGTAGATATCAACTGAAGCTGCTAGCTTCTTCCCTTCGAGATGTTATCAGCCTATCTCTTCCCCTAGTTTGTTACTCTTATCCTTACCTAATATAACAAAAACACAGCCTAACTGTATACGAAATAAACATTTTTTCCAAGGACCCTGCTTTAGAATTTCTCCAATATCGGTTCATCTTTTGCTAGCGTCATCTATACAAATATGGTTTACAATGGATAATATATTTCTCTGTTCCCATTTCCCTTCAAGAATAGAAATTAGGGAGTGTTTCCGCCTGGTAAGAAAATAACATCTTACACCAATACTTCAACATATCCGCAAAAATAAAACTGACGCTGCAGTCATAATTAAAATAGAAAAATTACATAAAATTAATCAATATATTGATTATAATTTATATTGGTGGTATCTATACTGTTCCATATGATTATGTGGGGGTGGAAATATACTGTTCCATATGAATATTTACTTTATGTGGGGGTGGAAATATACTGCTCCAAACTTGAGAAGATATGGACCTAAACATCTCCATTCGCTATTACTATCTATCTCTTTTACTGTTTTTCGGATATTTATAGCTAGTTTTCTACATGTATTTATTTACATTTTATCTTTATTTAATTTAAATGTATTTTATTGCTAATTTTGCGTGCATTTATTTACCTTTAGTTTTTACATTATTTGCTCCTATTACTGTTCAGTACTATACGAGGGTAGGTCCATAAGTTTCTGGCCTCGCCAATAAGGAGTATCGCCTTCACAAACCCTTATGTGGTGTCATACCTTATCTATTTTTTAATTAACTGCAGCTGTAACTTCCGCTCTTCTGTGTTCAGTTGTTCAGATATAGTTGCGTAAAAAAGGTTATGTGTAGAACATAGTGACATGTTCAAAATGCATTATCGAGCTGTTATATAGTTCTTCACAAAAAAAGGATTTACTCCAAATGAAATTAAACAGCGATTGGACGGTGTATATGGGGAAGCATTCCCCTCATCTTCTACCGTAAAACAATGGACCAAACATTTTCGAATGGGTCAAGAAAGCATTAAAGGCGAAGAGCGTGCAGGTCAGCCCTTGGAAGTACTCACTCCTGAAAATATCCTCTTGTGGAAGGAGAAATTATGAAAGGTCGACGGCTCAAAGTTACAGAAATAGTAGCAAGGTTGGGCCTTTCTAAAACAACAATCCTTCGAATTATTCATGAACATTTAAACATGAATAAGGTTAGTGCTTAGACTTCTTTTCTCAGTTCAAAAGCAGCATGAGTCATTTGTTGTCAGCTCTGCCTTGGCAACGAGAGAGAAGTTCTGCAAACCATTGTTATAGGAGATGAAACAATGGTTCTCTACTGTCATCCTTTGTCTAAAAGAGAATCAATGGGGTCTCAGGGTAAACCTGGCGAAGCACCGCCTCTAAAGGTCAGGGTCTCTCAGTCAACCAAGAAGATCATGGCCACAATCTTTTGGCACTGTGAAGGAATGCTCTTCATTGATTTCAAGGAGAAGAACGCCACAGAAAATGGGAAGTACTATGCTGGCCTACTGCACAGACTACGTGCTTCCATCAAAGAGAAAAGCTAAGTGGTGGTGTACGCCTTCTTCACGACAGTGCACCTGTGCACACAGCTCTTGTTACAAAGGAAGCCCAGATCTTGTTACAAGCCCAGATCCAGCTACCAGTGATTGTTTCCTCTCCTCAAAACTCAAGAAGAAAGGAAATTTAAGTGTGATGAAGAAGTGATGGATGCTGTTTATACCCATTTTGCAGACAAGACTTCTGACTATTTGGGGGGGAGGATTGAAATTTTAATTAAAACATGTGAGTAATGTATTGCAATAAAGGGTAACTATATTGAAAAGTGAAATATAATTTTTGTCTTTATCATACCTATAAAATGGTTAGGCCGGAAACTATCCTCGTATCATTGACAAACCTGAGTTAATGTAGCATTTTCAATCTCGTAACAATTGCTTCAAATGATGGCCACCAACTTCAATGCAACATGGCATCGACGTAAGAGATTCTGTCGTACCATCAATCTACAGAATTTAACCGTGTTGGTGAATGGTTCCCTACACAGCTTTTTCAGCGGCAAAGTCTATGTACCACCTCACAGGCTCACCTATAACGAGGTCGTCACCTCATCCGGTTCTACACCAACATACTGTGTGGTTGTGGTGCCTCAGTAGTAAAAACGAGTTTAAACACTATTCCCAACATACTGTTCACTCTTGGAAAGGTATGAAACAGTCTGTCGTTGATTCATAGTATGTTCTGCCGTGTGACAATGTAAATAAAATATTACAGAGTTACTTTGTGGATGGTAGGTTAACAAAATAATGCAGCATAGGTTTCCTAGGCTCAAGGTTGTTCCCCACATGTTTAAGTCCAAATCTTCTTAAGCTGTATATGCAATCCACAGGTTCCCTATCGCAAATATTGAGTACAGTATCCCCTATGAGCTGTTTAATTTTTGCACCCTTTTAGCGAAATACTGCTTGTGACAACTTGAATGGTAATATTACTTTATAACATGTAAGATATGCTTTTTATAATATACTTAAATATTATTTACTCATTTAATATAATACACATTAGTACCGTGTCTCACTAATATAATAGTTTTGCAATCACTGTATAAATTTAAACCTAAACAAAAAATGTGCAATAAAGTTTAATTTATTGGGTAACTTAACAAAATATCTTGTTAACACAAAACCTATTTGGTATGCTGTTTAGGGTTGTGTCACATTAAGGAATATTACTTCATTCCGCATGACGTATTATTTCAGCTGTTCTAACCACTCTTTTCCAACACACTGAAGCAGCAATAATAGCACATGTGTGCTGAATGTGCAATCGCTGCGTATTTCAAAAGCAACATTTAAATTGATTCATAAGATCAATTAGAAAAGCAGCAGTTTTTTAGAAATATTTAAGAAATTTTACTTTTTAAATCTAAAAATGCAATAGGAATTAATAGGAAATACAATGTCAGTACGCAAGTAAAAAAATATTGACCATATCTATTTTGATACATTGTTCGGACGATTGAAACGTCTAAAGAAAACAAAAGAAGAATGGAAAAGACGGAAATGAGATTTCTCACAGCGCTAGGTGGTCCAGGAATTGGATCTAGAAGTTCGGATATTAGGAAGAAACTAAATATCCGCTCTGCACTGGAGAAAAACGCAAGAGAAATTTATTTACTCACACGAAAAGAATGACAGACATCGGCCATCAGAAACAAATATTAGAGTATGAACAAATAGGCTTTAGAGACCTAGATCGGCAATGTCCAGATCCCTTTCCTTGAGGCTGGAGGAGGCTAAAAGCCTAGAAATACACACACACACACACACACACACACACACACACATACACACACACACACAATAACTTCACAATTAAGCTGTCTGTTTACGAAACGGGCCTTTTGCAATAAAAACAGTAACCCCCGTTCTTGATTTAATATGTTTGCCCATTTAGTGTATATCTAGTAATGAATAAGGACAGATTAACTACTAACTACTTCTCTATCTGACTTATTTTGCATATGGAAAGTAAAATATAGTTACAAATGAGACCTTATGCTTTTTACTGCACGCGTATTGATCATATTTATTCCTGTTAGCGGCTAGTTACATATCATGGGAGTATTTGTTATGATTTAACTTTTCATATTAAAAATTCCTCAATTAAAATGCTTGAAGGGGAAAATAAATTGATGTTGATGAGGTTTATGCATAATTTGATATAGGCATGTTATGATTATTAAGCCATTTGTAATCTGTTGTGATAAAAGGCAACAATCTGAAACCAAAAGAGTTTAGAGTGTGTTACGTTTTTATTTGCTGTGGCTGAAAGGTGAAATGTAAATATGTTGGCCCAAAAGATAAGAATGATGCATACGAGCACAATTAGGATATTTATATTAATGCATACTTGTGATTAACTTTTATATACAAATTGTTATAAGAATATTGAAGAACTTATTAGCTTTCTGGTATTTGTATACTCTGATTATTACATTACTTAGAGATTCTTCAGAAAATAAAACTCTTTATAGTTACTCGTATGTTTGTAAATGTTTTTAATTTATAGCAAAAATAATTTTTGTAGTTCTAGATCCATTAACCTTGTTGCAAATTTGAAAGTACTCAAATAGCTGATCTTCCACACATTTAAACGATAGACAGTAAGGCTTGTGAGCCATGGCATTGACTAAGCTCTATAAATATCTATAACTTGCGAGGGATTTATTTCTTTGAATAGTGTTTAACATGATTATACATGAGATGAAAGGATATATTAGTAAAGGATACTTTAAGGAAGGAAACGTCCCAGGCCTAAGTTTAGGGTACTTTCCTGGCATTTGCCACTTATGAGGACTGAGGAAAACTGGAAAAAACCTCAGTCAGGGTGGACGGTCCTGACGGGATTCGAACCCCAGACCTCCTGGTCGCGAGTCCGCGCCTTAACGACCTCGGCCACCCATGGCGGTGGGAGGCAATTTTGCCTGGAGTTTTCACTGAGAGTTTTGCCAGCAAGGTCATCCAGTCATGAGGATGTGATTTTATTTATCTACTTGTGGTTTATTTATGGACGCTTTTTAACGTCTCAGGTCATCAACTGCCATTCAATTAGAGCGTGAAACGGCCAATACATTTTGCACAAAGGTCTCTTCTTTCGTATCGATAGATTCGTATTAATAATAAGTCCTCGGCGTTAAAGCACAAAACAAAATAAATCCCCTTTGCGTAAACTGAATTTGGATGGTTGGATGATTGGATGGTCTGGGCGAAGGAGGTTATTTTCGGTATTTGTATGTACATTCCCAATGAGGGACCGTCGGATGGAAGGAATGAGGTGCGGGCACCGAGGGACTAGGATCTACGGGTGGTGACTGCGCGGACGCAGATAGTGTCCCTAGTATGTATCAACATAGAAAATCCCGACGCCGGTGAAGGCGTTCCTTCCGCCGAGTTGTTCGAGCCTCAAAAGACCCGCCTGCATGCCAGACGCCGTGGCAGAGACCTTTGAAAAACGCAGGTCATCACCAAACCCCACCAGTTCATTTCGCCCTGGCACAGAACCAACGTAATGAAATGGGAGAGAGGGAAATTCGTGGAAAGGAAATAGTTATATTGATCTGTAATGTATCTCTTTCATATTATTTAAAAAAAATTCATACATTGGTAACCATATATTTCATATTCGATTGCACTGACATAGCTTCCAACTTTCTCCTTTTTTTATTTCTGTGCTATTCTTTTAATAAGGCCACATTTTCCTTTATAATTTAACATAATTATTTTTTACATACTACTTCTTCTTGGCTCCTATGGTTTTTATAGTCGGTTGTGTTACTTTCTCCCTCCCATTTATTCTTTCATATTTATTATTTACGAGATTCAGTTGATATTGTTGATTCGGTCTACTCTGATAAGATACTTTTATACTTTTTGCAGCATTAAATGTAAACTTTGGCGTGCAATGTTGGTTAACATGTTCAGTAAACACATAGAATCTTCATGTTCGCATTTTTCTTTATATTTCATCCATTAGCGTTACCTGAGAATACTGCACACTTTTCCACAATTACAACACAGAAATTGCTGCATCAGGGAATGCATTTAAACTCAAAGTTATTCAGTATTATAAAATTCATATTGATGCATTCGATGCCAGTCACAAGCTTGTATTGAACTATCCAGTAGCTGAGGGTTGTTGAATCTTCAGTTGGGCAACCTGGTTAACTTAACTGAACGAAGAGTATAGAGTTATTAAGTCGTTAGCGTAGTTCAAATCGATTAAAACTCACTATACAATCAAAAGAATAGTCCCATTTTACTGGATATATATTAACAATAATTATAAAAACAGAAAAGGATAAAATACTAAGAGAAAAAGTCACACTTGTAATCGCAATATTTCGAATACTAGAGTTCTTCTATGGCAACATATTTCTAGTTCGAAATATAGCGATTACAAGTGTGACTTTCTCTTAGTATTTTATCCTTTTCTGTTTTTATTATTACTGTTAATTTGTTACATTGTTAATAGTGTTAATGTATTTTTCTTTTATATATAATGCAACAAATTAACAGTAATAATAAAAGTAGATAAGGATAAAACACTTACATAAAGTCACACTTGAAATTGCTATATTCCGAAATACTGGAGTTCTTCTATGGCAAGAAGCTACACACACACACGCACGCACGCGTGTGTGTGTGTGATAGCCATGCAAAAATAATATCTGTCTTTTCGTTGGGTTATTTATAGGGGCCGAGGGGATCCTTCACGTCTGTATGTTTGTTCTACTGATCTCATATTCGTTTTGTTGCGAAAGCATTTCGTCCAACACGAGCACCAATTTCTCGGAATGACATCTCGCACTATAGTACATCACAATCTTCCTTGATCTAATTCAGACACCTGCTGGTATTGCTTTCGTATTTTTGACGATTCACATTCGTTCCTCCTGAGAAAATGTAATCGGTTTAATTCATCTTTTATGGGTGTTACGATTTTAATGTTCAGGAATGTATTTTTCACATAGCCCTTAATGATCAAACCTAGATACAAAAATATATTTAAATGTTAAAGAGTCAGATTTATGTAGACGAGGAAGATTACGGAGAAATAGATATTTCCAAAGCTGTACATATATCGTGGGATCAGAAATCGAGGCTTTCGATTTTCAATGCGAGTCCGCATATCCAAACACAATTATTAGTAAAGGATTAGGGATAACGTATCAGTTGATTGCACTGCGCTCTGGAGCTTGTTACATTATATGCGCCTCTGATTGGTTATCCCGTTCAAAGCTAGGACAACTGCAGCCAGCTAAAGAGAATGCGCATCAGTGCTCTTTAATCCCAAAGCATTGCACAGAGCTCTGTGACTGCTTTAATTGCCACCGGTGGTCTGAACTCTCCAAGGGGCGTTATCAGTCTGTAATTACCAGGTTTGACTCTTCGTTTCTTGTAATGAGCGAGCGAAGCAGCTTCCATTGCATAAATTAATGCGGTCTTTCAAAACGAGGTTCGTGTACCATCCATGGCGGCTCACTCAAAGTTGTTTTTATTAAACGAATTTTCCTTAAGGTACACTGGAAGTGAATTTTCAAAGTTCCACAACTTTGCATAGACTTTACTGAAATATTTACTGTGATTGCATTGCTGTAATGTTAATATGTGCATAAAATTTTATTCAAATACGGTAACAAATTATTAACCATTTTATAGATATTACGATATTACGTAAATATGTCATATAATCAAATGTTCCAAGCGGCTCATGAGTTCAGAAAAGTGGTGGTATTTTTGCAGCTTTGAATCATATAAAATTATATTCAAATATATTTGAAATAAATGTGATGAGTGAATTTAATTTTTTAAATATATTATAAACTTTTATCTTTGAAATTAATCATTTTTCATATAATATTTTAAATTATTTTTGGTGTTAACGTGTATTTCGTCCCTAGAATATTACAATGAATACATCTGCATAATATGGGAAATTTTAATTCAATTTTAATAAAAATTGTTACGCGTGGGGTATTTTGAATTTTGAAAATTGAGAAAAACGCTGTTTTATTTAAAAAAAAAAAAGTATTCTGGAGAACAGTGTGATTTTAAATGTGGACAACGGATTTCTTTAAATGGTTGCAGAGCACGAAGGGAGGGGGGAGGTTGACACTCTGTGGATGCTCAAAGGTTCAGGGAACCATTGGAGCAAATAAAAAATTGGCCAAAACCCCCCTTCCGGTGTCCCTTAATTGAACCAAAATATAAGGTTTATAAACATTACAAATTTTGAAACAAAATTAATACTTTTTAGAATTAAAGATAAACGTGGTAAAAGAATGCCACAATTAAAACATGGTATAAAATATAGTTTACATAATATTTTACAAACTGAGTCAACACCTGCTGTAGGTAAAGGTGGAGATGTAATTACAAATCATTTGAGCTCATGTTATATATTAATTAGATAATGAACTAATCATTTTAAGGATTCTCAAATAGGAGTACCAATAATTAAGCTCTTATCTCTTATTTATCAAATTAGATCATCATCATGATTTAAAACCTAGTTGATTTTTTATGTTTTCAAATATTTTGAAATGGTCAATTCAATATTTACTTGGACGTCCTACATTTTTTGTCTCATAACTTTAGTTTAACTTTAACTATTTTATTTAAACTTTCCAGTCATTTTGTCCTTTATTGTGTAATTTGTTCTAATATATAGCTCTTGCCTTACATCTTCATTTCCTTTTTGATCCAGTCATGATGTTTAACAAATCCTTCCACAGTGTTAGCATGACGTGAAATCTGATATAGTCTCATATATGACCTGAGAAATTGACTTGGTATATATTCCTGTTTCGTGGTCATCTCATACAACGATTCTCTTATGGAAAAAATGTTGTCAAAGGAAGCATTTTATAAATACAAAAAATTTAAACATTTGATTGTTTGTTGAATATGTGTCAATATCTGAAAAGAGTGAATATTAATGGCAAAATTGAATATCTCGACTCAGTAATATTACAATAAGACGTATTATTAAAATAAAAGCAAATAAAGTGGGGAATATGGCACTCAATGGCAACTTTCCCCTACAAGTTTTATTAAATATGAATACAAAATTGTTTATTCTGGAATTTCCGATAATACGATACTGAAGATGTCCACCGTAGTTGCGGACGAAACGTCTGAAATTCTCATCTCCAGCAGACCACAACACAACAGCCCGAAAGAAAATTGTAGTTACATCTACAAATATATAAAATTAAAAAATTAAAGTCAATATTTATTCTAAATTTCTACTGAAGTAATACCGAACTCTATCATAATATATTCCAAATAACAAAGGTATTTTTATATGGCACATCCATCAACTGATCCAGTGACGTATTTCTGAAGTGCGGCTAAACAGCTGTATATCGGCACAGAAGACCCCTAGAATTCTCATTAAAATAACACATTACTAATCCTGCCACATGCCCTATACATCGGGATTTTATGAAGTACATCGCAATATTCTCAAGATAATGGAGCTGTCTTAGGTAAGCAAATTGGGGTAGGCAATGTATGGCTCAGAAAGAAAAAAAATAACGGATTTTAGATGTTATAAAGAACTCTAGAAATGTATTTGGGACAAATTATTGTGTTACCACTTATTACAACATTTGCTTTACTAGCATTTGTGAAATATACAAAATCTTGGCATAAATGTTTGTAGTTGTCAGTTCTGGAAGGCATATTGTTAATATAATAAACTCTAAATATACCCTGGAAAGGTGATTTAAAAGAAGGATAGAATAACTTGATATAATTCGAGGTTACTTTTAAATGCAGTTTTACACCGAACTATGTTAATACCCACAGCAGTGAATATAAAATGCAACATATTTAAAATTGATATTATATGAACTGAGCGTATAATAATAATAATAATAATAATAATAATTATAATAGCAAATTATGAAATATTAATGTTAAAAGTGTTAAACAACCCCCCATACCTATAACAAAATATGGCCCCTTGCCTAACAGATAGATTAAATCTCGGGAAAAGAAATAATTCTTAACTGAGCTACGACTTCCCTTATAGCCTCAAACAACAAACAATCCACAAACAATGTGAAACGGTATGAGTATACAATAAATTGCTACATTTTGAAACAATACGTAGTACTCTATAAATTAGTTAAGAGAACACTATTAAATTAACTAAAAAAAGCCCGTGCTTTATAAAATCTAAAATCCAAAATATTACAAACGTACTGGTCTTAATTTAAATAGCTGGGACATTGTTTACCAGCTAAGAGGTTTCTTGCGAATTCTAATTATTATACTGAAAGAGTATCCTCATCCGGGAGCTTCTTGACTGCATGTGTTCAAGAAGAAAGCTATAGAGTCTCTCTCTCTAATTATTTTCGTTAATTATAAGCATAATAGCCAATGAGCGAATGCTTCCACCATGGGACCGTTCCTAAAGGTGCCTACAAATGAGAAAGAATGGAAGTGAAATTGTAAATTTAGGTTGACTGGCCAAAGCCAAACCCGCACAATTAGTTGAAAAGCTGATAATTTTGTGTTAGAGGAAAATTGATTACATTTTTGTCTTTGCATGTCTTCAAATTTATTTACGAGCGAGGATATTTCACTCTTGTCAGAGTTTTCAAGATTCGGTGCTAAAGCAGTCTCCAAAATCTCGAACTAATTATGACAGTATGATACCAAAGGTCGACTAATTTGTTGTATACGTAGAGGGAACTATTTAGTTTAATGTGCTGCTTAATGGACAAGGTGACGAACTGTGGTTTCGAAGATGGTATATTCGTGTTTCATTTTTTTTATCTATTCATTCATTTTAATTACTTTATTATAAGGTATGCTCATACACGATATAAAGTAAAAAAGTAATTGAAACTCGATAACAATGGTCCGATTTTACTTTATGCTAGTGTCATACCGACCACGTCAAAAAGATATGCTACACTACATCCGTTAGCATAAGGAATTTCTAAAGGAAGCTTCATTAATCAGTGACATAGACTTTCAGAAATTTAACGTCATAACTTCGAAATTTGAAAGGGCAGTGAATAGAACCCCTATTTCAAATTGTTCTTATAAGACAAATCTACAATGTCTGAAATCATTGGGTAGTTCGTTAACACCCGGTATAACTGCTTCGGATTACGAGAAATATCTTAGTCTTTAATCATGGTCATGACACATTTTCCAGAAGTACATAAAATTCTGCCTTTGGCCAATATAGGCAAACAATTATACAAGAGAGATTTACGAAATATAAATTGTTTAGGTTAAATTCACAAAAAAACTAATACATTTTGTTTTAAACAAAAAAAAAAATCCAGAGATGCATTCTGTGGAAATGCAAATAGCTGATTTCATTGAGAATTTTTAGTCTAATAATTTACAAATATGCCCACGAATTTCATTTCCGACTGATAGTACAGAGGAAATAGTACAAATAGAATGAATAATCCTGGAGCCTCACCAGAACGAGCTTGCAAATTAGTCTGATGATTAGGACCGTTAATTCCATTTGTCGTATCCCAACGCAAGCCTTTCTACTCCTGGGACTTAATGAAAAACAATAGAATCCCTGCTGGTCTGAGCTAATCCACCAGAACGCAGCTATATAAACGGAATTCCAACCCTGTTTTAAACCTTGATTTCCAACGCGTACTCTGCAACCTTTGCCACGTGAAACAACAATGAACCATTTTTTTATACCTTAAACAAACATAATCTACAGACAGAGCCGCAGAGTTGCCATAATTCTGTTTGCAATTTAAAAATGAAAAAAGTCAGTAAAGTGTTCTCCAATTTTTACATAACATCAGTTAAACAATTATGTTTTGAAGGGCCTTGTTTAACATGATATGTGAATTCACAAAATACATATTTTACATTTTATATTTCGTATATTTATTTATTATCAGGAACAACTGCAAATTTATATTTTTAAATTAAACAAGATATGTAATAGATTCACATTTGAAATTTCAGCTGAAAAAGCCAAGGTTATATCTTTCCAGGGAAATAGACAAATAAAACTGAAATACGTAGTAATGAATAACACAATCATGAAACATATAAATATTTTAAAAATTATATTGATTTCAAAGTCTTCTTGTTTTATATAAATAATCAAATAGCAAGATTCAATCAAATATGTGGAACCATTAAATGAACTTTAAGTAAAAAAAACGGAAATATATACAATTTAAATACTATATAATGCTAAATAATAATAATAATAATATTAATAATATATTTAATGTAGCAGATTACCTTTTTCTAAACCGCAGGTATATTTTGCCGTCAAGGCGTCATAATATTTAACAGCTTGTGCATTTCAATTTCTATTTTTTTCCCCTAAAATCTGACCAGGAACTTACTATTAGTTTTAAACCTACAGTTGCTTAATAACAAATATTTGTGTTCATCTCTTTTATGGTTATTGGCCCTGAATGTTTGGAGTATTGAATTTAAGAACACCCGGTATATAGTGCGATGTCCCAAATGGAATAATATTAAAAAAAAGTGGATGATAATTTTACGCTAATAAAATAGATTATACGTTTTTTTTCGGTTTGATACTTGTATAAAGAAGAGGAGTGGTTTGTTCGCCTCTCACCAAGGCTTTGGGTTCGATCCCAGAGGCTAGATGTGTGGCAGGCGAAGCGGCTTCTGGGCAGGTTTACTCCGGATCCTCCAGTATCCCCAGCAATTCATTCCGCTATTGTTCCATCATCTCATACTCATCTTTGGTCGGTCCTGTGATGTAGTGGTTACCATACTTGCCTTCTACACCCAAGATCGCGGGTTCGAACCCGGCCAGGACCGATGGATTTTTTCGGGCGTAAAAATCCTAAGTATGGCTTCCTTCGGAAGGGAAGTGGGTCCCGTGTCATACATTTACGGCACGAAAAAGAACCTCAAGCCTGAAAGAGAGGCCTCTGAGCAAAATTTGTCGGCCGTTTCACGCCCCGAGTTGAATGGGACGCTGATGACCTGAGATGTTAAAGAGCATCCATAAATAAATCAATCAAAAAAAGAAATACTCTTCATCTTCACCTACATCATTCTGCGTAAAGTAGTCCTCTGGGCCTCAGTCCGCTAATTTCAAATAAATTACTATACTGCACTCTGCAGCCCAAGTGCTTCACTGACAAGTGTTAGAACTTATTCGCTTTCACAAAAAAAAAAAAAAAAATTATAATTTCGCCTTGTAACTTTTGTTACAAAAAATGTCTAGCTATATCGTATATAGCTAGCCATTTTATATATATAGGGTCATCGAGAAGTCGCCGCCCAGTCGCTGTGTGTACTGAGATTTCACGAGGGAAGCTAATTTGGGTGGCAGCGCTAACCGCGAGCCAAGCGTATAGTTATTGTGTTCACTTAACCATCAAGGCAAAACACACTCCAAAGTCGACACCTTATCAACGGTGGGCGGATTACCTGCTAAAATCAGGTTTCGAAAGAAGTAAGGAATGTCAGAGACGTAGGAATACCAACTTTCTCCTGTGCGGTGCATATCACCCGAATGCGGAGGAATTTGTCGATGACTGGTTACTACAGAAGTAATAACTGTTTCACTAACTAGAACTATCGATTTTTTATATAAATATAAAGATTTTGATTGAAAAATATTATGTCCATTATGTCCATTTCGATTGTACTTTATTTTCTTCTAGACTCACCCCGCTAGTTACTTAACGACAACTAGCGCCTTACATTGCGTGATACATGTACTAAAGTCATGGGTTTTGAACATTACATTTCTGTTTTCTTATAGCTTCATCAGGTGCGTTCCAAATGCAAAATGATCAGCGCCTTATTTGTGACTCAAGTCTAGTGTAAATAAAATCTCGACCAATCTGAAATCTCTACATAAGCTAAATACGCTTCATGGAAATAGTCTTGTTATATTTTCCTTGCACATTAGTTAAAATGATCGCATAAAGAAAGCAATTTATTAACGAGTCAACCTACTTTTCTTCTTCACTGTTTTTCTGGAAAATTAAAAGTAAAAGCCACAGCGTATTAGTAAGCTGAAGAAGGTTTTCCTTTGCGAGCACTTTTAAGCCAAGTACATAGGAGATAAGTGCCAGAAAAAGTGCAAATTAAGTAATAATGCCCACATCCATATTTAAATGTTCTGCACCTTCAAAAAATAAAACAAAAACTGCCTCCCTTGCATATATTTCTACACTCCTAGGCGTCGAAATCTCCTCGCCTTGGGTCATAATACGATATTACTATTCTCTGCGCGTCAGACTTTCTGCAATTAAAAAAACGCTTAGTAGAGGATATCGCATTTTACGACGAAGCTTATTTCCAGTAGCGTGGAAAAGATATTTTACGACTCTTAGACGAGTTCCCCAACAGTCGAAACGTCAAATTCCAACCTC
This sequence comes from Metallyticus violacea, assembly GCA_030762175.1. NCBI lineage: Eukaryota > Metazoa > Arthropoda > Insecta > Mantodea > Metallyticidae > Metallyticus > Metallyticus violacea. The sequence continues at coordinate 54,986,958 of CM060833.1, read as the reverse complement.
TCTCGTTTGCCGCTTCTAGTGGTCATATTCTGCACAGCCACAGTCATTTGTTTTATTTCTTTAATTATCACATCCCAGATCCTCGCCAAATTTAATAGTCACCGTAAATGTAACCCATTGCTACGTCTGAATACCTTAAATCTGTAACAGGCGCAGTTTTTACAGGTCATTTGACACGGATAAAATATTGCTTCTGCTATAAATTCGCTTATTTCCGTAAGACGCATTAAATGACGACTGTGCCAACCTCTTTCAAAGAGCAGACAATATCTTCATAAAACATTACACGATTCATTTGTATTTGAATGCGTTGCTGATAGAATAATTACCGAACGAGGTCTTCCTATTCCTATTCTTCTTGTTAGATAAGTAAAACCAAAAAGGAGTTTAGTTGTGACTTACTTTATTTTGTTCATTTTCTGTAATTTTGTATTTTTTCCATCAAATGCTTTTTTATGGATGAAATAAACCTATAAATACGAAAATTTTGATAAATCTGGATTTTTATTTTTTCCATCAAATGCTTTTTTATGGATGAAATAAACCTATAAATACGAAAATTTTGATAAATCTGGATTTTTATAAATGTAACTAAGTATTTTAATAATAAATAAATTAAATGTTTATGAATTATTTTTAAAATATAATATTTTAAGATGTTTTAAAACCTTACAACTATAAAAATTATTTAAGTTTTAATATTTTTGGTCAGTATGCGTTTATACCTTATCCTCCTTGACATAAGTTGCTATAAGTATGGATAAACATATACATAGATAAAGTTAGCTATTTTATGAGCGCTGCTTCAAAGTTTCTTGACGATATTACCCAAGTGTAGTTGAAAATTTCATATACACTTTCGTTTGTACATGCGTTACACACAGTATATCCATTGAGCGTAAAAATCCTTCAGAAGGGAAGTAAAGCTATTGGTTTCATGTCATAGATTTACGACGCGTAAAAAACTTCAAAGCCTCAAATATGAAATTTCTGAGAAAATTTTATTGGCAGTTTCGTGCCAATTTAATGGAGCGCTAAAGATCTGTGATGTTAATGAGCGCCCAAAACATAACAACAACAACAACAACAATAATAATAATAATAATAATAATAATAATAATAATAATATATTTATGGGTTGAGACATTAATATTTGACTGAAACACTTAGCAATAAAGAAGAAGACGGCTATCTAGCGCTTCGGCATTGAAAAGCGGTTAGTGATTACAGCATATGATTTGCATATATTCTTGCTATCTTTCACAGCATTATCGATAAACCTGTTCCTTTGGATTCTGCAATCCCCAGGCGGCTCATAAGTTTGAAGCAGATTTGCATACGCATTTTATGAGATATATTATTAAAAAAGATTTAAAATAAAAATGCTATCACTCGTTGCTGATTAAAAAAGTAGCATTTTAATTTGGTGCGAAGGACCATCCTTTTTCACACATTCCCAATGAGGGAGTATAAAGAAAGGTTTCTAAATAATGAATAAAACCGTACCATTTATAGAAATTTCCACGATTAGAACATTGTTTTGATATAAGGAGAACTTCCTTTTATTTACACGCATTCGAATAAAACAGAGTAAGAAATTGTTTGGGCACAAGCTAAGGAAGCCAACCTGTTCAGGTTAATCAGGCCGTTGTTCAAGAATTACTGCATTCTAAGCTTCAGGAGAAAGTTATCTTTGACACTGTACGGTTTCAATAAGACGGCGCGACAGCTCTGTGAGGTTTTCCCCTAAAAAGTCAATTGGTATGGTTCGAAGATTGCCCTTCGGATCTGCAATGGCTGCGGAAGCCCAACAATTCTCTATGGCAACTCATAAAGGAAGGTGTGCAAAAAAGACAACATGTTTCAAACAATGAGTAATATAATACATACCCGATTCCAGATGAGAAACAGAATCTGTTTGTGCAGAGACTATGGAAGAGAACATGTTAATGAGTTTTTAGCCTCTTCTCTCTGCTGAATACGGGAATGAGAATAAGGGAAATGAAAATACATTTCCTGGTAATGCGATTGGAAGAAAAATCTGGTTATTTTACGTAAGCATGAAAGTTTAATAAAGATACATAATGGCGTATATATTTAAAATACGTAATTATTTGGTAAATATGAAAAGCTAAAAGTAAAAAAATCATTATTCAGAATTTTGTTTCAGGAAAGAAGTTCACTGAAATATAACACAGAACGGAAAAATAACAGAAGACATACCCACTTTGATAATAAAAGGGAATGAAACTAAAAAGGACCCGAAGTTGCTTTATTAAAAGAAAACTGCTGTATGCGAATTTGTCGCATGAATAATAAAATATAGTGTGTGTGTGTGTGTGTGTGTGTGTGTGTGTGATACCATAAAGAAATGCAGTGAAACCTGTGTGTGTGTGTGTGATACCATAATGAAATGCAGAGAAACTAAAAATTTGAGAAGGAAATGATATGGAAGCTAGATATAGACGCGCAGGCAAAAATAATCATATTTGCAGAGAAGTGGAATATTTTCTCACATCATGTATTCTCTTTGTTACTGCTTCTCATTTTCTCGGTTACTGGAGCGGATTACCCACCCACTGCCTAATTCTATGCTTGCTTTCTATTTCAAAATATTTTTACATTCTAATGCAGCTCAGTGGTATCAAACAATTACCTTAAGTGACATAGTTAATGGACAATCAAGAGAAATGACAGCTGATAGCCTTCACAAGCAAGGGAAAAAGCACTAGGTTGCCGCAATGGCATTACATACAATAAATTGTGCAGCACATCAACTTACCATATAGTTCATTGGAGTCGGTCCTGGTATTGTAGTGGTAACCATACTTGTCTTCATACCCGGCCAGGGTCGATGGATTTTTTCGGGGCGTAAAAGTCCTTCGAAAGGGAAGTAAAGCCGTGGGTCCCGTGTCGTACATTTACGGCACGAAAAAGAACTTAAAGCCTGAAAGAAGAGGCCTCTGAGAAAACTTTGTCGGCCGTTTCACGCCCTGAATTGAATGGAATGCTGATGAACTTGAGATGTTAAAGAGCGTCCTTAAATAAAACAAATCAATCAATAGTTCATTGGAAAATGAACCAAAAGCGTATTCGTGTGACTTTTGCTCTAAAATCTGGAAATATGAATGTCATTTAAGCAGCCTAGAGACAAACATCTGCTTATATATACATATACTTATTTATCAATTTAGGCTGTTTTAATACACTATTAAATATAAAGCACAGTCTTCTATGTAAAACAAACTTTGTTATTATCGGTTTTCCAGTCCGAATAATACATAAGAAGTAGTTATTTCTCTTTCTAACAAAATGTGTCAACCAATCTTATTACTTTAATTACATTTTAGGAAGCTTCTATTTTTACTTTTGGCGTTTTAACATGAAATTTTTGTTTGTAGGGCGATGACGTTCATCGCTTACACCCCTAACCTGGAGAACAGGTTATATTTGCTCAAGATGTTTTCTTTTTGCCAACAGAACTATAAAGCAGTAGTATCCACACACTGGATAAGATGCCCTCTCGTGGAAGATGCTTCAAATATGCAATTAAAATAATATAAATTTTGGGTTTAATATAACTGTCACAATTATAGAATATTTAGCACTTAATAGAGAAAAATATTGATACTTTAAAAACAAAATCCTCGAAAGGTTAATCAATTTTTAAATTTGAGATCAATTTTAGTATCTGGCGGTGTAAGTTCGTCTAAAATAGAGTAAAGAATAAGCAAAGGAGAATATTTGACAAGCTTAATTCTGTGTTATGGAATAGAAATATCTGAAACAGAAGCAAAAACGTTTATAGTTAGTGGGAAACATTGTGTTATATGAGGAAAAATATGGACATTGAAGAGACATGACTCAACAAATTATCAGCAACAAAAGTTGATTTCGGATAAAGACAAAAAGGAAACTTTTTGGATTAAATTAAAACCACGATTAAAATAACGGCGAATGGAATTAAACATAAGGGTAAATGAGAAGAAAATATGAAAATAAATACCGAGTAGTTTTCTTCAGAATAAGCTTGACTGATTGAGTAAGAAGCACAAGACAGATATTTGTGGAGAAAATGTATATATACAGGTTCAAGTTCCCTTTTATATCATTTGTAAAAAAGGACCCATATTTTAGCAAAAAAAAAAAAAACAATAATAGAGTTGGTATTGATACTTATCTATTTTAAGTACATTTCTTTTCATATTTAACAACACATTTCAAACATTCTCAGTAAACGTTAAATTATTTTTAAACATCTCGAGTCGAGATGTTATATTAAATATGGTGTCAACTCTTTAACAAATGTTCTGCATTGCTTGATACATTTTAATGCATTTGATATGAGTTTAAGTTAGGTGAATTTGTTTATTCATTACCTAAAATCCACAAAAATCACTACGGTGTATATTACTTACTTATTTTGAACAAACCAGCTGAGTGATGTACCAAATTGCTTTAGCACATATAGAGCTTGTGTTGACAGATGCAGACATTATGTTCTGATTCTCCATCATTTCTTGTAACATACTTAAAGATATGATCCTCTATACAAAAATATAAATTTTGATAATGGATGAAAATATATATCAGCATGTGGTATTCAAAACCTTATCAGCATTCAAAAAAGCAAGATCAGACAATGCCTTAAAAATGGAGATCTCAAGATAAATGTAGATTTGGGCTGGGGAGGGGCAGAGTGAACTATGGAATTAAGGGACAATTCGGGGCACACAGCGAGGCCACTTGCTGCCAATTATTCATCATGGGAGCCAAACTTTAATTAGGGCATTGCTCTACCATGAACAGCTAGAGAGGCTTAGGGGACCTGATATGAATACCCATATCAAGAAAGGGACTAAAACTATAGGGATGGACTCCGTTTGGATAGTGGGTAGGCGAATGGAGGAAGGTTAGGGACCGCTTAAGGGATATGGATAGGCAAAAGACAATTGCGCAATGCAGAGAGATGATTTCACCAGAAACACAATCGTGGCTAAAATCGGTATGGGGGATGGAGCAGTACATCAAAACAGGGACTTAACTCATTAAACAGGAGCTCGCGTGGCTCCTGGTGGATGATTAAGATCACTGAAGAAAATGAGCGGAGAATTTGTCTATGAAGAAGGGGAACCATGGACACATATTCTGGCTGAGTGCAAAGATACGGAAGAATTGAGAGAAAAATATCTACCGCATTCCTTTACAGGGTAGAACAGAGGAAGATGGTCATGCTGGGCTTTACTGGCAGGCAAGACAGGAGAGGAGAGACTAAACACATTTTTGATGAAAGTGAGACAGCTAAGGTCAAGGTCAAGGTCAAGGCTGATAGCCGAGAAGGGGGTTGGGTGAAACACTGTATGTCATCTATAATGAGATTTCTCTATATTTTATGTGTATTTTTAATATTTTTAAATTTTATTCATTTGACTTTTCTTATTTTATTCTAAATTTATTTTATTTGTTAATTTTTATTTATTTGTTTGTTTTTATAGCTGAATATGTATATGATTTATAATCTTATTGTATCTAATGTAATATCTTATGCTAAATCAAATATACGAAGTGCATCATTGAATCACATATGGTACATTGAATCCATGTGCTATTGAAGTTGTTTTGTATTGTAGTGCCGCTGTAATAAACATACTCCCCTTCATATTTCACAATGAAGAAGCGGTCAAAATTATTTCGTTTGGGCACAGAGAACCTTGAAGATGACCCGCATGAGGCTAGAACGATGAAATGTGTTGACACAACGAAACATCTACCTTATTGGACAGCATGTTCTGAGTTACAGACTTTGAAATACTTGGAAGGTTGGAACTTTCTAAAAAACTGTATTTCGTATCTTCCACCAGCGTTTGCATATGCATAAGATCAATGCAAGTGAGCGTGGAATGTTGTGGGAGGTTTTTTTAACCCTTTCCGTGGTTCTATGAGATACCCTCTTTCCACGAGAGAATCAATGGAGTGAAGGAAGAAGGGGGCAACACTCCCTACAATGGCAAGGCACATACTTCACTAAGAAATTTGTGGTTGCAACGTTTGGCACCGCAGAGGAATTATACTGATAGTCTTCAAAGAAAGAAGTACAATGATTGGAAAGCACTATGTTGAGCTTGTACATCAAGGAGTTCGTTTGCTGCACAAAAACGATTATCCTAGTCCATATGGCTGCTGTGAATACAGGTAATTCCAAGAGCTGCGTTATCCACCGTACAGCCCAGACCTTGTCCTTAGCGACTATTACCCGTTTTTAAAACTGAAATTCAACTTTCGAGGATGGATATTTATGACCGATAATGAGTTAAATGGCGCTTTTTCCAGAATGTTGCAGACAAAGCTTGGATCTATTCTATAGGGTAACTGAAATCCAGAGATGTGAGAAATGCATTGAAATAAAAGCCATGTGAAAATGATACATTTATTTTGATTCTATCATCTACTAACATAATCATGTCGGAACGTATGAATCGCACCTTGTACTAACTATTAATTGCACATGTAGAAAACTTGCCGAGGATATGGTCTGCAACAGGAGTTCTCAACCTATGGTACGCGTACTATTGATGGTATGTGAGCGTCTGCCGGGTGGTATGTAAAACTTTTAGCAAATAAGATAAATTAACATTTGTATTATAAACAACAAATGTTTGACAGTTCTTCTATAATTCTGTGATACTGTACAAAATTAATGCGGAAGTTAAATTTTAATCATACTATAATGACGGAGCGCAACCCGAATATATTTGATGAGACAACAATGGTCTACATTTTGTCTATTGTTTAGCAGCGAAAAGCATTTACAGTTAACAAAGTAGTACATTATTATTATTGAATGCGAGAACGTATTTGTTAAATTGTCAGATTTATACGTAGTTTGTGCTAGATTCAGTAGAAGTAAACAAGAACATGAATAAATGGTTAATTAAAGGGATATACTCGAAAAGCTCAAAGGGAGAAATGAGTGTAACCTAGTTAAGTAATTTCACTCTAGCAGAAGCCACAAAATTATGACTTTCTCTCGTAATATTTGCTCACTAGTACATTTAATATTCTGCACTGAATGTAACGGTACATCATTGGAAAAGTTTGAGGAAGAGTATAGGGTTTATTTCTCGCAGGTTAAGCTTGAGGATGAAACTCAAGAAACATATCTGATTTAAGTTGTTACAGTAAGCTCCTTAATATTATATCCAGCTTGGATAAAAATCTGACTTTTACAGACATCTTCAAATAACAAAAATGATAACCGCTTTAAAATTTAAAAACAAAATATACTCATCTTAAACAAACTGCTACTATTATTCCATTTTACATAATTATTTCTTATATTAATGCAAACCAAATATGGAAGCTCTAGGTCTCCTTTAATACTATAAGCATAAGGACGCAGACGGTAAGGTAAAAAACACGACTGGCTAATTAATTTGTTTCGCAACACAACAGAGAGAAAATTACTTACAAATGCATATATAAAAATTTTATGCTTGTACATCTTCATTTTCTTTGCAAGCTTTGAAGAAGTTAAAACTCTTGAGGATAGGCATAAATACGAGAACTAAGGTAATGAATACTTGAAATTTAGTATAAGATAATGGAATGACTCGCGCAAACCTTCCATATAATGTATTACTGGTTGTAAATAGTTTTCTACTAAATATTAAACTTTTATCCGCATTGTGAAGTTTTAAATCGCTTTTTAATGCAATGTCCATATACTTCTCTTCAAAAGCTGTCAGTATTGTGCTGGACAGGCTTTAAACTCCCATTATTTTGGCTTAACACATCTTCCATACAATAGCGGTTTCCTTTAGAAGGGTCGAAAAATATAAAATGAAAATTCAGTTACCCTTTGTGACAAAAGAACATGGAGGAAAGAACCTGGTTCAAAGGTTGGCAGGCTTGGAAAGGGGAGAGAAGAGGTGTGAGCCAAGAATTTAGAACAATGAGATGCAAACAGGGGCGTAGCCACTTGGTGCTTTCACCCCAGTACAGGTGCCAGCTATAACAACAGACAGGAGGACGCTTTATTCTTTTTACATTATTTTCAAACCTGCCTTAGGGTTCACCCGCCTTATGACCTACACAGTGGACCTCGCCTCCCTCACTGCGTCAACCACAGAGGCAAAGCATACTGCCCTACAACGAATGCTCCGTTTGTTGTTCAAGTCATTCATAAAAATATGTGGATAAATGAATGAGTATGTGTTTGCGAAATTGTTACATACAACTGCAATTTCTTGCTGGTACCGATCGACAGCAAAGTCATTATTATTTATTGACTATTTAATTTCTTTTATTTCTTACGATTTCTCCTCTGGACTTTCTAACAGCTTTCCTTCCAAAATTCATTGTTGGGCCTTTTTCCTGCTGAATATATATCCACGTTTCATCTTCATTCCTTCCTACTATTTTAATTGGCTTTCTCAATGTTTATCTTCTTATGACTCACTATTATCCTTTCGATCCAAAAAAAAAAAAAAAAAAATCATGATGCATTCTTTGAGTTGCGTTCTCTTTTAAATCTTCATCATTGTCATAATAATAACGATAATATTAATAATAATAATTTAATAACAGTTCTGCTTCTAATAAAGATTAAATTTGTCAACGAATATATAGCCAAATGAAAGATTTGTATGTATGGTTTAATCATTTGTAATATAAACTGTTACTTGTGTTCAATTTTTGATGCGTAACCACTTATGAACATATTAAAGCGCTACAAATACTAGAAATATTTTTTTTTCTAATATATAAAACGTTAGGAACGTTTTTTCTTCTTCTTTTTTTCTTTCTTTGGCAATAATGATTTTGGTTTGAGAGGATGCTCCAAGAATACTTCTTTTACAATGATATGGTCACAGTTCTTTTAAGTAACAATACAAATGACCTTGTTAAAATTTGCGACGTATTCTTTATAAAACATGAGAATAAAAAAATTATCAATTTAAAAATATCCTATAAAATATGAGTCATTTTAAATATACCAGCAACAAAATATATCAACTGTACTTATGCAATTCAAAACACAAAACATCGATAGTTACTTATTGTCCTTACCACAAATGAATTAGTAATTTGATACGAAATTAAAATTTATTAAGAATATGTCAAAAATATTTTTTCTAACTGCATTATACAACATATTTAGAGTTGTCTATGGTTTGCATGACAAAAACTCATATAAAAAGTCTACAGATTCGCTTTTTTTTAAACGATACAAAGTACAACCACTACTGTTAATAAAAAAGACTTGCATACAAAAATTAGGTCAGTGCGCACACTTGAAAACGCGTTGCTACTGGGTAATGTTAAACTTTATAACCTCGTAACACTTGCAAAGTCGATGATGTCATACCATACCTCTGACGAAAATGTGTTTTTTATTACCTGATTGGACGAACCTCTCGCCAGCCGAGTCGTCGGCATAGATACGGCCTAAGTGTCAGTACAAAGCATCTCCCCTACTATCATCTACTTCCATTTTGGCTAATGTTGCCCTCCCCCTCTTATCATTGCCTGTGCGGTTAGCAGATCATTGACTGGAACCCTGTATTAAGTAATCCTTTAATTTTTAACATAACCTGAATAATTACAACAGAAAAAATATTAATTGTTCCAATATCTGGCTCCCATAGAATCTTTTCACTTCAAAGTTATTTTAGTTCTCCTAAATTATTTAAAGGCTTATAGTTAGTGTTATGAAGCATTAATTGCAATAATATTTTATTAAAATTTTGACCCTGCAGCTCATTTTTTACATTTTTAACTTTAAGTGTAGAATTTAGTAATTGTAAAACCTTAAACGAATTATTTTCTGTCTTTAATATTTCCGAAGCGAAGGGAAAGAAATGCTAAAACTATTAGAGAAAGCTATCAAGAACACAGCCATGTCTAACTTTGTTGAACTTTCAATTAACATTATTGTAAACATAATAAAGAATCAGTTATTGGTATCTACTATTATTAAAGTATGTAACAAGTAATTATTGCCGTTAATTGCACAACGTCTTTGTCCGTGCCCCACTCTGTTCTGCTTGTAAATTATTTATTGAATTCATATGCAAATTAAATATCTTAATGTTTTTACTTTCAACTTTTCGAGAATGCATGTGTTACAAGAACAGAAGTACAGCATCATTCCTAAGCCCCATAAAATATCATTATTTAACTACGTGTTTTAGGCCACGGTTTACAAAATTCTCAATGGAAATTATGTATTTTGTTTAAGGATTTTTACTGGTATGTGTAAATTCTTTCTCTCAAACAACATTGCTTTGCACAATATAGTAATAATAATAATTCAATTTTATAATAGCTTGGATGACTGTAACTTAAAGTATAAATGATATTAGTAACGTTGTTTTTGGTTATTGCGTGTATTTTATCATCTTGTGATTGAATTATGATAACAAGGAACTTAATATTATTCTTAATTAAATTATTTTAAATGCTAGAGAATTAGTAGTTAAGTAGTTTAACCTAATCTATTTAGTCATTTTGACTAAAGCGTGTCTTCTATTAATGTAGTGTGAATAAATGTATTGCTATGTTATACTGCTGTCATAAACGTTAGATTAAGAAAGAAGTTAAGAAAAAACTTCACAAGAAACTTAAATTACTGCCTTTTGGTATTTATTTCGTTTAGTCAGTCTGAAAAACATACAAGATTACTCACTTTTCAATATTTCATGGGCTTTTATTATATAAAGAAATCAAACATTAACTCGCTTAAGTGACTATGCAATACGGCGTCTCTGTATGTAACAACAGTGCTAAAAATCTGCCATTTTGTTTACTCTTAGTTCAAAATCCCTTCGCAAGTGGTCTCTATAGTCACGGTAAAGCGTAATAACAAACTTCTTCAAACAAATTTATGCCGAATTTTGGGCTAGAACAGTGATTTGGGTATGCAGAGTCACCAATAGAAAAAAATATAGGCATTCAGTTATCTGCTAATGAAACTGTCATTTTAAATGTAACCCTAGATGCAATGTTAAAGATCAATGTTGATCGCGTTTTTTTTTTCTCTCTCTCTAAATAAATTGCTAGGTTAGCCTAAGGAAGCGATGGTTAAAGTTGGTTAAAACACTAAGACCACAAATACGTGCAAAGATAATATATGTTACAGTACGTAACCTCTCAGCAAGTAATTTTAAAGTAACCGCTCGCTAAATTTTCGTCATTACATTTGGTGAACCTTCTGATTTGTGAAAGGAGGCAGTGGTTATAAAATAGATATATTTTGAAGATAGAGAAGGTATTCCATCCTATATTAACTTTTACGTGCAAGTTACATGATGGAATATTTACTTTTATTTCAATATCATTTAATTTCTGTTTTTTAAGAGCTTAATGTGTCCTGAATTAATAATTTGTTTCCTATTTAAATAATACTTTGTTCTCCTAAGAATGTTAAATGTTTACTCAAGTTTCGTGTTTATAAAGATATTTGAAAAAAAGTTGGTACTTGTATTATTTATTTTTAAATATTTAAGAACTGTGTCAAGAAAATCTAACCTATTACTGTATAACATCAATATTTCTTTATTTTCAGCAAAGTACAGCCGAAAAAAATGCCAGATCTATTCCAGCAATGTATAAGCTTTGATGCATTCCTGTTTTGTGCAATAGCTTTACTCTTACTTTTAATGAGTGATAATAGCCCTGACAAAGAAGATCCTGAACACATTTTGTGGCAGAATATGACCGGGAAAGATGCACCCCGTTCATTTGTATCAATTTACATTAGAACGGGCCCTCTTTCTCACTTCCCCGAATTTCTGTATTCAGAATGGGATTATGACTTTTGGGAAGACGACTTAGATTATTATTAAACAGCCTGTATGTACGCATATATAATAAATTTGCATCATTTCCTTAAACATTGTATGCCAGTGTTTTGATTTTAAACATATTTTATATTTCTGCTGATCTACTGATACTGTTTAGTTACTTCTATTAATTCCTTAGGTATAGAGCTATAATAAATAAATTAAAAACATTCTAGTCGCATGTAAACCAAAGTATGGATTATCCGATTTTTATTGCTTAAGATGTTTTGAGAAGTGTATATTTATAACAAGTCATTGTTTCAGGTCTGTTGCGCTTACAAAGGATTAAAAGAAAAGTTCCATATTACTTGCTCTAACCCTTTTTCCATTTGTCAATTATTGGTTTTCTGTGAGTTTTTATAGAGCATTTTGTCCCTTTAGGTTATGTTCGCTGCTGTAATGTACTTGTGTTCAAGGAAGTTTTCATACACAAAATAGAAGTAAACTATTATTATTATTATTATTATCATCACCATCATTATTATTATTATTATTGTTGTTGTTGTCTTTGTTATATTTATTAAAGACACTTTTTAATATCTTTGGCTATAGCTTCACATTCACTTCAGGACATGAAACAGCCGATAATTGTTGCTCTGAAGCCTCTTCTTTCAATCTTGAGCTACTTTTATGGATCGTAAATCTATAACGAGGGACAAACGGCTTTATTTTATTTCGAAAGATGGCATAATTACAAGTTTCACTTTCTAAAGGTCCATCGACACTGGCCATATTTGAGCCCGCGACCTTGGGTCTACGAGACAGATAGGGTTATTATTAGACCACCAGGACCGACCCATTGTCATAAATAAAACGGGTAATAGAGCCTAATAAGGGGAACAAAAATATCTAAATACATTTTTCTCTATTTCCTACAGTTTTCGAGAGAATAAATGTTTAATTCGTAACATATGCTAATGTGCTTAATGCTCTGCATGGTTAATTTATACACCTATAATGTACAAATCGCAGGTAATTAGATTTTGTTTGTTTGCATAACCTTTCTGCGTAAACAAGCTCATGACTTTTAATATTTTTTAACTTTAACACCATGACAATATTAAGCTCAATGATGTCATTGAGCAAACCCAAATGATTTGCATCAACCATTTACGTCAAAAACTTCGAGTTATGAAATATATTAGGAGAGTATAAAACACCATCCCGCTTAATTAATACAATACACGACCAACAAAAATCAAAATTACAATGCAAAATAAAAATAAATCTAATTTTGAGTACAAAGGTAAATACAGCATTACGACAAGGCTATGGACTCTCTCCTCTTTTATTTGATATTTATATAAATACAATTTTGGAAATATATTAATTAAAATTAAATTAAAAATATATTATTTTTGGATGACCAGATTCTGTTGGGTAGTAATGAAGGTGACCTCCAATATAATATCAGAAAATTAAATAATATATTAAAAGGATGTAATATGGAAACATCTCGTAATAAAACAAACGTATTGGCAACGGAGGACAATCCAATGAGAGCAAAAATTGTGATTGATGAACAAAATATAGAACAGGTGTAAATCTTTAAATGTCTGGAATGTAATATAATTATAAAATTAATTTAGATTTGGAGGAAAATATACAGAAGTATAATAGAATAAATGGAATAATAAGGAAATAGTTTGGAAGAAATATGACTAAGGATGTGCAAATTAGATTCCATAATGTCCTATCAAAGCCTAAATTGCTATATGGTAGCGAAATATGGATCCTAAGAGTTCAGAATTGGAATCGAATTGAAGCGGTCGGCACAAATGAAATTCCTCAGAGCAGTAGAAAATCTAGCAATAAGAGGCAATAAGAAAAGTAGTGAAATAAGAGAAAAACTAAAGAATGTTAGTGACGAAATTAAAAACAATCAAAAAAACTTGCAACATCATATAGAGAGAATGCAGACAGACTACCACTGCAAACATATTTTTATCAACTCCAAGAAGACGAAAGAATAGAATTACCTCGGAACAGCAGTGACCCATCCTTGAAAAGAAGAAGAGGAAGACAAAAATTTGATATCTAACCAAGACCGTTGATACATATGAGAAATAAGGTGGAATTGTTAGAACAAATCATCTAAACCAAATTTCTCCGTCTGGAAATGAATGACTGCTTAAATTACAAAATGTACTTTGCCCAAACTTATTTTATTTGTTATACTATTCGAAAAGTATTAAACAACGCTCCAGTGAAACTGTAACAAATAATTGTATTGCCCACTTTCACTTTGTTATAAAATGTGAGATCATTTTCGGAGAAAATGTTGTTAATGATAAATAATTTCATTTTATAGGGAAAGTAAATAAAATGATGATGTTGGTTTCTTCCAAATTCAGGTTATCAAACTTAACAGTGTTTTACACTATCAAAGGGAATATATACTTTCGTCAATTATTTTACAAAATATAAATGATTATGTCTAATTCAATACCTAAGCTCTACGTGCATTATTACTGCATATATTACATATTAGGTTATTATAAATTAATTTTGTATCTTTATCTCTCTGTGTGACAAACTAAATTTAGCTAAATATTAAGACTTTTTCCCCAGGGAATACTAAAGTTCACTTTTTATATGCACAGTATTTCAACCAGTTTAAATAAAGCATTTAAAATGTTTAAGCATTGCATAGCTCTCTATGCTCTCTCGTAATGCCTGCAGCAAATAACACGAATTCTTTTTGTTTCTATTGCCTTGATGACTGTAAAATTCTGTGCATGTCAATGTCTCATGGAGTGTCCATGGATTCAGCCTCACGTGTTTTTCCCACACCTGTCTGTGTCAACTGCAGCTGGATGTGAATGCTTCATTAATTTTTGCAACAGAGAGCACAGGTTATCGCGTACACACCACTGAAATATTGTCTCGCGTTTCTCTCTCTCTTTGATGAAGGACACTTTCAAAACTTAATGAATGTCTTCTTTTAGTGCTATTTTTAATTTTTAATTTTTAATAATAGAATAAACATTCCTAGTAAGAGATTTTACAACTCTGTTGTTTGCTGAGTGACAACTCGCCGGCATCAGTTGAGATGAAATAACACCGTTTACCTGAGCAGCTAAGCACAGTTAAAATGTTATTTATCCGGTCAATATTGATGGTGGATGCACTGCATACGTAAAGGGAGAAGAGTCACTTTAGTTTTCATATTATTGAAGGAGCAAAAACCAGAAAACGGTTTCTGAAATTATATCCATATCACAGTCTGAGTGGAAAGTTCCAGTACATCTACAATAACCTGTTACTATGCTATATTTATGAATATATTTACAAAATTTATGTGCGGGTGATACTTGTGAAACAACTTCAATATTACCTTCAAACAAAACACAAATGCAGGATGAACGAAGATAAGAAGAAGAAGAAGAAGAAGAAGAAGAAGGAGGAGGAGGAGGAGGAGGAGGAGGAGGAGGAGGAGGAGGCAACTAATTTCAAGAGTTCAGATGATGGGTATGAGTGTTTTCAGTTTATGGGAGGGAATTGTGGTTTGCTTGTTGGTCCACAAGAGGGCACATATCGAAAAAAATCATGAGTATTTTAGATTTGAGAGCTCATTTTATAAAGCGCCACCGAGCAGAGGTTGTTGAACTGGAGGAAAAAAACTTTTATCATAGGATGGGTTTATCATGCGAAGCCAGAAAATGTACTGCTGTCCCGAGTCAATGGCTCGATCGCCTATCAGAACGAAAGGTTCCGCCGAATCACAAGTGCCATGACAGTGGTGACTCGTGGTTCTTGTACTAGGGTGCTCCAGGGGCATTCCCAAATGGAGTGGGGGAAGGTCTCTTTTATCTAGACTTATATTTCTCCCCATCATTCTCTCATAACTGCAGCGCCATCGTACGTTTGTGCTATGAACGTCTGGTTTGTATAGAATTCAAAATTAAAGTATGCCTTAAGCTTTCTGCAGTTAATTCAGAAACAGCAATGAATTTTATGAATCTTTCAATCTCTTCAACCCTCACTTATGTATCATAATATAATAAAAAAGTTTGACATGTATGGAATATCTTGTCATTTCGTTCAGAAACAAAATTTGTCCTCTCTACTTCTCTTCCAATCTTATTCATATACACAAGACACGTTTCTCACTTTATACACGGTCAGCCAAGATGTTTTTTTTTTTTTTCAAACGGTAAAAAAGAAAATAACATATAACTTTCGGTTGATGGGTCCAAACTTTTTCACTTCCAACTTAACATTTAAATTTAGATGTGAAAATGGAGTCTTCAATAAAACGTCGAATTTATTAATTGGCACAAAACAGATACGCTTTTTATAACTTAATATTTAACACTATGGAAATCAACTTTTCACTGACAAACAATGAGGAAACCACTCAATTTCAAACAAAATGTGATAACAGCCCCTAGTCAGTTATGCGTAATATCAGTAACTACTTAAAACCTGGTTCCTATAGAATATCAAGCGACCCCCACGGCCCCAAGAGAACGGAGAAAATAATAAGTAGCAGAAAGGGTAATCCATCTTAGAGGAAGGCAAAGATAAGTTCCTGTAAATCTTTGCTAGCCCATCAAGGTATAAGTTAAAGTATAAAATTTTTATGGGTTGGTCCATGGGCTCCCCACTCTAACGGAGGGCCCGCATGCTACCGCTACTACAGTAGATAATGAAATGTGCTTATTGCATAAGAAGCAATTAAGAACGATTCGGTTATACAAAGTTCTTTTTAAGCATTTTTGTTTTAAAATTGACCAGTAGAAGAGAAATTGGTAGCTAATTATGACATTTTCTTTGGAGGGGTTGGGCCCATCTGGCCCTTGTTGACCGGCCGTCCCTGGCCACGATCAGCAATGCGCGATCAATTTAAAAAGACTTGAAAATTAAACCTTTCGGCATACTTTCTATCAAATAACAAATGAGGCCATTGACAGGCGAAGTTATTTTCATAAACGAATATGTCATTTATCGCACTTAAAGAAATCGGAGCATTTTATCCTGTGTTAAGGAAAATCCCCATTTCTAACAAATTCAACAGAATCGTTTACATGCGATGTGTGCTAAAGCAGACCATCTGTCTGGTCCTTATTTCTTTCAAGGATGGTAAATAAACTGTCGTAACTTCGCATGTTAAATACCTGGGAAAGTCCGCAGCTGCAAGCAACACTTCCTATTTACAACGAGATGGTGCACCGGCACACTTTGCTGTTGTTATCCGTGGCTAGCTCAAAGACATATCGTCCAATCGTTGGATTGGACGTGGAACTGAGCAGTCACCTTGGCCTTCATGCAGCCCTGACCCTGCCAAGCCAGATAATGCAGTGGGAGGTATCATTAAGAAGAGATGTGACAGCGCCGACATGCTTCCGACCATGCTTTAAAAGCTGCAGTCCGTGCCACCTTCCAAGAAGTGACGTCGGAAATGCTCATTAAAATGAACGAGCGAACATGGCGTCGTTCTCCAGAGATGGTGGCGAAACGGACATTGAGTTCCTACAGTACATTTCATGCAGTGGGATTTTCGCTTTCTCTATATTCATAATGCAACGAGTTTTAACAGTTTTCCGTTTGAGGTTTAAGAATTTTTGTTGTTATAATTATTTCGAGCGCCAGTATCTCTTTCTACACTAAATATGAGTTTAAAAACGAAATTATATTACTTCCGGAAAAGTGTCAGTTTTATGAGTTTTATTCTGTAAGATAATTCCAAAAGAATGCACCTGGCCTTTCATTGTATTATAAATAAGTAAATATTTGAGGTTAAGGAAAATCGAATCGAAGTACAGGTGACAGATATGAAAGTCTTCTTGGAATGAAAACAATTAAATATTTGAGGTTATAAACTTAATTGCAAATTCTTTATCAGACTTTATTTGTTGAATTTCGTAATTTCTTTCAGCACATACCTAATTCAGAAACTAGTTCTAAACCATAGCTTTAATTCTTTTTGTGTTGTTGGTGTTGATTCCTCAAAGGGTTCATTTATGTTTCGAATATTTATTTACACTGCCAAATACTGCAATTTTATTCGTATTTTCCTCATAACCGCCAACGGAAACAGGAAACAGCTTGCATTTCATTTTCTCACTCAGTAAACGAATCCAAGATAAGATGACGTGAATAAAATAATTAATCTAAGTTAAAAAAACTAGCTCGTTCGTTGGCTGAAAGACGTTTACATGAAAACGTCGGCTTAATGAGTTCGTTTTATCGAGGATTAACAGCATCACGGTTTTGATGTTTGTTACTTTGAAAAAACTAAACAAAATCTGTACAATTTATTTTGCTCATAAAAAATTAAAGATAAAAAGGACATTAACAGATAGGAGATGCGCAGCGGGATAGAAAAATAGTAGCATTGTCATTAAAGTGAACGAGATGCGTTGGAAATGACCCTTGGGTATCCTACGTTATAATTCATAGCAAGCGTCCGGATTAACATGACAACACAGAGAGCGATGAAAATAAAACTAACTTCTGTTCTACACGCCTACAGTGTCCCTGTGGGAATACGGACAACTGCATTCCGCTGCATTAATTTCTCATTTGCGATACAGCCCTTTGATGATGTGCAAATCTGTAGTCTTCCGAATGTTTTCTGCATTTATTCTGTGTTTTAAATTCCTTCATAGTAAAGAAATACAAAAAATTTGGATAAATTTTTTACTTATTTATTTATAGACGCTCTTTAACATCTCAGGTCATCAGCGTCCCATTCAATTCAGGGCGTGAAACGACCGACAAATTTTGCTCAGAGGCCTCTTCTTTCAGGCTTGAGGTTCTTTATCGTGCCGTAAATGTACGACACGAGACCCACGGCTTTGGAAGGGAAGTCATACATAGGATTTAAATGTGGATAAAGAATGACAAAAATAAGAGTTAGAAATATAACAGAAAATGACCATAGGAAATTGAGGGAAATAGCTAACGGATGGCAAGAATGTAAACGAGAAGAAAATGAAAATTAATTCTATAGAAACAACACGAACTAAATGGTGGGTGTAATTTTACAACTTAATATATTGAGAGAGAAACAAGCGCAAAAAGAGCATAAAAGAGCATGTAAACTAAGAAAGTATGAATTGCTGGAGCATTAACGGGAGAATGCTACATTAAACCTGTACAAATAGGAACTTGGTTCCGGGTTGAGCTCAATTGGAAAGTTACAGCAAAATCTTTACTTTGTATTAAATTTGTGGAACTCCTGTTAACCAAACAAGAAATAATGCGTTAAAAAGTTACAGTTCCAGGGAAAATAAAAATTACAATTAATATGTCCTGAATTATTCCAATCCATAAATAAATTCGGAACTGTTGTTGATATCCAGTTTGCAAAAATGCACAGGGATTTTCGTTATCCCTTCTCTTTACTCCATGGCAACTATGGTAGATTACAGATGATATTGTCTGCAGACCGCAATATAGCACAGATATGAAAAATTCAAAATTACCTGTGATTTGTTTATAAGAACAACAAGAATAAGAACAAGAAATGCCTAAATAAAAATTAAGGAAAATTGTACACTTATTTATATAAACTTTTTTCTGGTTTTTACGTCTTCTATCAATTCCCAGAGATGCCTCACATTTTAATTAATCCTGTACCGTCACAGCAATTAATCCAAACAATCAC